>VZTR01000980.1:100445-129362 GCA_013400775.1 Chaetops frenatus | reverse complement strand
TTCCTTTATTTCAAGGCTCCTTTATTTAAGTGGCTTGCTGAGTACTGCATAAAAATACAGTGTAAATAAATTTTATCTTGTGAAGGAAGATCGACTTTTCCATGAAGACTGTGTATTCACATCTGACTAGTGATTTATTTTTTTTCTTTTAGAGGCTAAATGGGAAGTTGGGAGTTATTAATTGGGGTTGGAGACTGCTTCAATTTTTTTTTTCAGTTTAGAGAAAGGGAAATGTTCTGTATTCTTTTGACCCCAAGTTGAAAAATATTCTGTTTTCAGCACTGTTGTTGATATTTAAACTTATATATGGTTTTAAGCCCTGCCTGGCACTGAGGGATTGAGGATTTTAGTTCTTCTGAGGGGAGCATAGTTTGGATTAACTTAACTTTAGACTAGCATAATTACCTTAGATTCCAATCAGGGAGGCTAAAAGTAGTAATGGAGAAGACTGATATTTCATCCTATGGGATTTTTCTTCAATTTCTTGCAAGCAATTACAGAGGAAAGAATGTATTTTGTGATTCCCGGATCTCCTACTTGCTTAACTGCTTGTTTAACTTGGTTAGCTGCTCTTTTACTTCTCTTTTGTCTAAGTGCTTGGTGTCTGGCTCCTGATGTTATCTTCAGGTCAACAAATCTACTGCTGAGACAGGCAGTTGCACATGAAAATATTGGTTTATAGAAAAGAATCTAAATAAGAATCTTCCATTAAGTGTACATCCCCTTACACTGTTTTAATTCTGAGTGGGAAGGGTACCAAATGATTTTTTGTTCAGGTGTCTCCATCCCCATTGCTGACTTCTTTGACAAAATAGCACTCTTGTGTTGAAAGCATCATTTTAATGTGCTTAAAATGACATGTTAAAAAATGGAAGGTAGGTGAACCAGCTGCAGGGAAGACAATATAACATTTAATTCTCTGCCAGGGTTTCCAAAATGTAGCTGAGTTTATGGGTTGAGTTCCCATAGTGTTCAGCTACAGCTAAGGACTAAAAGATGGGGAAACTAAAGTCTTGTCTTTGCTAAAACTGAAGCTGATACATTGCAAAAACACGCAGTCAACCTAACCTGTTGTAGGACTGGTGCTGGAATAGCCATATTCCATACCCAGATACCTAAGAAAGCGTTGTACCCTGCTCTGATGAGCTCTACCAAGCGAGACCAAGTGTTAATTCTTCCCCTCTTGTTTCTTACCCAATATCTCTTCATAAACAGAGAAAAGTGGGGGATTTTACAGTCATTTAAAAGGCAATTCTCCTGGGCTCAGCCACCACAGTTGCTATTTCTGCATTGCTGTCTAGGGTACTTCGAAAAAAATGTTGATGGGAATGTAAGTGATTGCTGGCTTGCTGTAGCAGGCAGGAGGATTCCACAAATTCGCGTCGTCCCTGTGGTACACTGGAGACACTTCCATAAATTCAGCTATGATTATTCTTCTCCTCGCCTCCCAATTAACCAGTACTGCACATATTGTTCCCTGTCAAATATCTTATTCTGTTAGATGCCAGAGAGCAGTGTTGTTCTCTTTTCAAATTGCTGGTTTGATTTCTGGCAGTACTTGATTGCTTTAAAATGTACTTTCTGCATCCATTTTCCTCAATACTTAATTAACTGGAGAAAAGTACTGAAATGAGGTTTCAGTTAAGTAGGTGTTTCACTTTTGTCCCCACTACCTCATTCATTTATTTCCTCTAGCTCACTCAAGTAGTCCCAGAAACTTTGTCTTCTATTTGCAAGGAATCTTGCAGTCTAGATTATCTATCTTTTAGCTAAATTCTGGAAAATCCCATTCTGGAAGATGCATTTCCCATCTACATTAAATACCAGAACAAGCTAGAAACAAGCACGTCTTTCGCAGGTCAGAGCCGTGGCAGCATGAGCAGTGCTTGAGCATCATCTGTGGTACTTCTGTGCCTTTACAGGGATGTCTTAGGCACCTAGAATGCAGGTAACTGCTAGAAAGCACTTGGCTCTCACCTTTATCCCTCTTCTTTTGGTGGAGTATGTTCTATGGGAAATGCCTGCCTACAATAAGCTCCCATGGGGTAGTGCTCCATGGAACACACATAGCTTGGGACTGCATGTAGTCCAAGGTTAGGCCTACTATGTGCACAGGTTCCTCACAGGTTAAGACACCAGCTTGAACATCCAGAATTTGTTGGAGCAACACAGGTGCTTTTTCATATTTTGTTGTGACCCCATGTGTTTCTCTATTTCAGCCTTATAAAGAGCCAAGACCACTGGAGCTAAATACGTCAGTGATCCAGTATTGGGAGAAGGGAAAATGGTGATGAAATACGCAGTCAGCAGTCTGGATTGCAGGTAGTTAGTAAACAAATAAATAATTCACCTGTCTTGGAAAGCACAAGGGTAGATTCTGAATGGCAGATGATTACAGAATGGACTGAGAGCACCTGACCAGTATGGTTTGACTTGTTCAAGACTGAGAAAATTATTAATATCACTGTCAGAATGAATCAAGCAGAAAATGGAATATGGGTTAATCAATTATGATTCCTAAAGCACCCTCACTGAAATTTGATTTATTAAGGGATGATAATCATGATGACCTCTTTGTTCTTTGGTGGAAGACCTGTGGGTATTCATGGCATGGAATGTAGTCTAGAAGCTGTTACATAGAAAGGGAAAAAGGATGGGCAGATTCTGAGGAACCTACTGGGGAATTTAAAACTCTGGTTCCATTTGAAGATCATTATAACAAGCATTCAATCTTGACCACTGTAACAGAAAATTAGTTGTTCTGTTGAATCATATTAAAGATAAGGAACACTCTTCATGAGCTGGATACATAATGTCCAGTGCTTCAAAAGAAGTCACTTTTGTAGCTCAGCATATTAGTGTTCAGAAAATATGGAGCAAACTCCTTTTGATAGGGATCCAGTGGATTTCTCCATGCACATGCTTTGTCAAACTGACTGATGACATTTACAGTCTTCAGCATTTTTTTCTTTTTAGAGGTTTATGCCCTTAATGTCTTATGACAGACATTAAGAAATACCCAAGAAAGTGAAAAGAGCAACTCTAAGGCCTCCTCCATGGCTCTAAAGAAATTCTCACAAAAATTTCTGAATCACTATAAAAGTTATTCAAACCTATCTGTGAGGCTGCTCTTTATAAATATTAGAAGGTAATTTTTTATCTTCTGTGTTCTGTTTTGCTGACTTGACTGCTAAAATGAACCTTCAACAAAAGGGAAAAATCCAGTATAGCAGCCAAGGCTATGGAAGGCTGGGGAGTGTGAGAGTTTGTGACTAGGCCTGCACAGTGCTGAGCCAGCAGACTGGATCCTATGTTTAACTAGATGAGTGAAGTGTGTTTTACCTATGAGAGTTTCCCCTCTAGATCTCATTTTAAAACTTGGTGACCTATAACCAAATTATGGTCTGGGTTAGGCTAGGTCTCATTGGCTACAGTAACCAATGCAGGTGTGAAGAATCTACCATACAGATGTCCTCTGGTAGTGAGATGGATCATGTTTGCATGGTACTTGTCCAGTTTTCCAGTTGTCTTCATGTTTGGGAACTCTTGTTTACACAGGCAACTTGAAGAAAAGGGTATTTGCCATTGCAGGCACACCACTGAATGTGCACTTGAAATGGGATGAGCTCTGCTGTGTAAATGGCCAGAGCAGGCAGTGAAATCAGTACATCCAGTTGAAACTTCAGAAGAAATTTAAGGAATTTAAATTAAATTATTCATGCTGAAATTTATAAAATTTTGCCAAGATAGAATATTCCTACTTTAAGTCCATGGGCAAGAGAATTTTTTTCACAGGACATTTCCTCTTCTGCCTGTGATGGGGCCACTGGGTCAGTACTGGTTTGGAAGAAAGTTTCCACATACCAGATCACTGACATTTTCTGTTGTGAGAAGAATAAACTTGGGTCCTGTGTTCATCTCAGAGCAGTCATTTTCATTTTTACTGGTTTACTTTTAAAACTTTCCCATGTGCAGTATCTAATTATGGTCCATTACAAAATGCTGTATTTAAATGGTAACAGTGCACAGGGCTGAAAGGGACTGTTGGTAAGTTGCTTATTCACTTTGATGATTAAGCCACTAATTATTGCATTAGCATCCCAAACCACAGTCGTTTGTGATGTGTCTCCTCCTTAGGCAATCCCATGAGGCAGGATGGGCTAAGTAGAAAGGGTATGGCACTTGGAGAAGGGAAAGGCAAAGAACATGTAGGAGATAGTGCCAGGGATTAAGCAAAGGTTTCTTTCTCCTGTGTCTGCCTCAGTGTGATTCAAGATAGTGCTGGGGTGTGGTACATCAAAAAGAAGGTGTTTTTTCCCCTTAGAAATGTAAAATAGACCTTTCTACTAATGGCTGTGAAAGACCCTGTGACACTGTCTGCCAGGTCTTAATCACTGAGGCCATACTTGCACAGTAATCAAAGGAAATGATTTTATTTGGTTGAATAAAATGACTTTTCAGCTTCCACACCACTGTGGTGTTCAGCTGCCTGTGCTGTTCTATATTCCTGTCCTGAAATGTTTGGTAACACTGCAGGGTGCTATTTATCATATGTCTTCCATCTTCCCCTCACCTGAGATAAAACTTTTGGTGTCATTACTCTGTATTTTTTGAAAATGAACACTTTATGATCCACCTAAAAGCAAAGGCATAAAATGAGATATTACTTTGTGTCTTCAGAAGCTTTTGGCTTTATATGATAAAATTCCCAGAAATAAGTTACTTGGAACAGTTTGCTCATTGGAAGACTGATGGGCACTGGATCCCTCACCCCTGCAGGTGCTGTGTTAGTTTCCCATTAATTTCCTGAAATGATGCACTTACAGTCCCATTTTGGTGGCTATTTCAAGCCCAGGAGATACGTTTTTCACTTTCCTGGATCATAAGAGCTACACTTTTACTTGTACCTCTTAGCAAGGACCAGCATTTTTTTCTTTTTAAGAAATATTTTGTATGAAATTGATAACATCTCAAAATGTTCTTCTGAGTATGGATCAGGTTGTGCAGCAGATACGTAATCCTTGCATTTCTAAAGGTATAAAACTGCCCGATGGTGGATTTGAGCAAGTGGCTAGATAAAAAACCACGATTTTTACAAGCTTTCTTGAGTGGAGACCATTTTGTTACTATAGAAAATGGGGGAGCCTCTTTCCTCTGTGAAAATTTATTGGAAAAACTTCAATTTCCTAATTTGTGTGGTAGGAAAAAAAAAAAAAAGTTATTCTCAACCATAAAAGAATGTTTGAATATCCAGGGCTGGCCAGGAGAAAAGAGCCCTCAGCTGAAGACTTCTGAGCAGATCACTGAACTCAGTCTGCAGAGGCAGTGAAACAGTGTGAACAGCAGAAATAAATTTTGCTAGAACGACAGGTGCATGCTTTCTCCTGGGCATGCTGTTTAAAATTGCATGTTCTAACACACAAAAAAAGTTATCTATTCCTTTTTCCTATTTGAATTAGGCAACTAATGTCCTTCTTCCCCTCAGTCCCCATGTAACATCTCATTGGAATTCTCCCTGGAAGAGCAATGGTACTACTCTCTTTCTCAAAGCTGGAGAAGAGGCTGCATGTGCTAGAGCTGTGAATTCCCTAGTAAGTGGTGAGGACTGCCTGGGTGTGGTGTGTGGACAAACACAGACAGTGGGTCAGGCAACACATTTGGGTGGGTTTGAGCACCCTCATGATATTTAACAGGCAGTAGACCTAAGTGGAGGTTGTTGCAGAACCAGATCTCAGACACTGCTGGAGCAAATACCAGCAGGAACTTAGAGAAGGGAGTGTTGGTTTTGGGTAGCAAGTACACAGAATAGCAGAGCCCAGAGAAGGAAGTACCCAAATAACAATTTGGCAGGCATCCAGTATGGGTAAATAAAAGACATTGCAAAGACCTTGACATTTGTTTCTACCTTCTTATTTTGTCTGTCTGGTCCAGAAAGCAGTGATAGGAAATAAAAAAAGTTTGGTTTGAAGACAACAAAATAAAAGAGAAAAATATATTTTTGTAGGACAGAAGTCCACTCCCTGTAGAATTTATTTCCATCCACTGGCCAATTCACTTTTAAAAGCCTCAGAGCAATTCAGCTTCCATTACTTTTCTTGTGGGAACTGTGCCTGGTCTAATAAATGTCACTGCTCACAAGCTTCTCATGGTGTAAGTTATGCTTACACTTCTTATTTAACCTTTCCAAAGAACACTTCTTTCTCCTGTGGCTGCTGTATTCTTCTATTATACAGAGGCAATTTGGTTCTTTTTCCTTTCATTGATGCATGGCTAAACATGCAAATATGTGATTAACAATAATCTTTGAATCAGTTCTCAGCCAACTTTACTACTCTTCTCTGAGTTTCTTAAAAATTTTTAGTCAGTATTTCTGAAGGGGACAACACCAGGCTTAAGCTCTACTCAGGTGCAGAACAATGTGTTCCTAGATATCAAACATGTTGCAGTGGACATAGCAGAAATCTGCTACTGCTTACAAACCCATCCTTCTGGAAACAGTCATGTACCTTCAGTTTTGTATTAAACGTTTCTCAGCTCTATCTCTAAGGCAACAGTTGACCTTACAAATATGCTCAACATCCTGTAGTCAGATGTAAAATACATATCCTCTCAAATTGAGGTGCAGCTGCTGGCTTTTTTCCCACAAAATCAACTTAAATTTCACTAATTTTAACTCAGATCATTACCTAAACACTTTTTCCACCTACTGCCTGTCAGTCCAGCAACTAAACAGTTACCAAAACACCACCTCTCCCCTAATTGTAGCACTTTGAAAGACAAAACAACATTCTGCATTCTAATTATTTTATAATTCCTTTGATTGTTGTTTATTCAATGTGCAAATCATGTGTGGAACTCCCACATGCCTAGTGTTGAAGGCAGTATAATTCTAAATGGTTACAAATTTGCAGAAGCAAATAAGCCAAGGTAGCTTGTTTAAAAGCCACACTCTGCCAGTTCCTCAGAACTGTTCCCACCTGAATCTGCTGCAGCAATATGAGCTTTAGAATGCAGTCTCCAAGCCCTTGACCATGAATTCTTTGGATCATCAGACCCAGTGGAATGTCTTTTTGTGTAGAGGCCGTTTAAGTAAGATCTAGAGGAGAACTCAAGCATCAAATCCCTCTCAAGGCCAGAATGAGCAGGTTCACTTCCCGTGGGACATGGGAGAGTCACGGGATGAAAGAGCCCCATGCCCCTAGCAAAACTGGGCAGGGACCCTCCAATGAGCATTTGGCAGGCAATGCAAGGAAGGCTGTGAGTGAACTTCTGCACCCTCTGTGGAGCTCACATTTCTGCAGCAGGCCCTTGGGAATGTGTTTTAATCTCTCTTTTTTTTTTTTCCCTTTAATTCAGAGTCTGTAAAGAAGAAGAAATTTTTATTGTCAGATATTGGGAAGGAGAAAAACCTAGTGCCTTTTAAATCAGTGCTGCAGCCGCAGCTTGCAATGCTCATGTCTCCCACTTTGCTCCTACAGTCTAACCTAGAAGAATTAGTTCAAAAGCCCAGCTGAGTCATCTGTTTATGAGGTGTTGGATTTGGGTCTTCTCAGCTTTTGGAGTCTGCTTTCCCCCTTCCATGGGCAAATGCTTCAACCACTCTGGGATAACAGCAAAGACAATGGCAACACCACTAACACCACCTTCACTGCAAATGACTTTTAAAAGGAACACAGTGTCTTTCCATTTTTTTCAAAGGGCAGTTATAAGCCCTGCTCTCAGGAGAGGGCTCTAAACCCTGGATTAACACAGGCAGATGTGTTTATGCCCATCCTAGATAAGGTGCCAGATTTGCAGACAGGAGAGACAGGACTGTGGCCGTGTATTTGTGCCTGGCATTTCCTGTTGCCTCCGCACAGGCCCCTTCCCTCTCAGCGTGGGAGATGCCCAGACAAACATTTTGAGGTGTATAATTCTCAGAAGGTACCACCTGGGGAGCCTTAATGCTGGACTCAAGAGTTTTACATTCTGCTCTGGTGACCAAACTCCTAAATTCAAGCTGTTAAGGCACAAAATCTTCTTACTGGATCTAATCACAGCCTTCAAGTCTATTTTACTGGTCTACCCCAGAAAATAGCAGTCACAGCAAAAAAGTGCAGCAGCAAACATTCTTCATGAACAGGTTTTATGTAATTAAGGCCATTCTGCATGCTAACTACATTATCTGTCTTTTAGAAACATTATTACAGCAATACAGAAAAATGTACAGAAAAATCTCTCTTCACTAGCCCTCCATGGAAAACACCCTTACTGCTGCTTTGGTAGGGAAAATTTCTCCTTGCTTTTTATTAAAATTGTGTAGTAGTCGATCTGCCATAAATTGTTGCTCAGCATTGATGTACAACATTTCTACTGGAGGTGACAGAATATTTAATATTAGATGTTTTTTGCTCACCTCATCAAGGTTGTGCCTCTTACTTTTAATGTGCATTTGAAATACATCTTCTAATGCCCTTAAAAAAAAAGAAAAAGGAACATCAGTGCAAAAAACCTCAACAGTTCAAGGTCCTTATACTTTCAAAATGAAAAATAACTATTCAGCCTGTTTTTCAGATCACTTAAAATGCATCCCAACTTTCCACTTTTGCTCCATCCCCTCCCCATCTGCCTGTAAGTGGATTTAAAACTAAAATCGTAAACATTTTAAGGTTGTTGGATATTCTCATTCCAAGGGCATGCTGTATGGCAGGGACTATGCTAGGGAAAGGCTTTCATGTATATAATTCTAATTTCTTCTTCCACTTTTAGTAAAAACATAGGAGTACTGGTGCTCCCCATTACAATGCAGTAGTCCCCCTCTGTGTTTTGGTGTGGCCCAAGTCTCTCTTGCTATTGCCAAGTTCTGTCCCACCACACTGACTGGGTGAAACTGCTGGGGGTACTGGGATGCTGGGCAGTACTGCAAGCAGCCTCCTAGACTCATTTTAGCTGTTGTTCCTTTGTCCAGGATATGGTGCTACTCAAAGAGGGCTTTGAAACTGCCTCTAGCCAGCACTTTTTAGACTCTGAAGGTCATTTGCATGATCTCTTTGTTATTGGATCTCCTTTTCAGTTCCTTCTTAGGGAAACACTGAAGGGTTGGCCTTTTGTGCTTATAGTTTGCTTAATAGGTGTATTAGGGAAAGGGAGATGTCTTCAGTAAGTTCTCTCAATAATTTTTTTATAGCCATGATCAGCCATGAGCAAAAGATGTGTGAATGGGTAAAAATAAAGACCTGCCTGACTAGGGAAATTAGGTCTCCATGTTCTGCAATCATAACTCAATTAAATCTAATTCAATGGGTGCATTTTCAGCAAGATCTGCAATGAGCGGGAGGGCTCAGCAGAGCTGGTTTGGTTTTATACTCTTTATTAGAACTGGGAGGGCATTCATGATTTTGTCAGTAGAATACTGGCCTAAATAAATGGAAACTTTAAAATATGTGTCTATCATACTAATCCTGTAGTAGCAGGTTAGCTAAGGCCACTAATTGTCTCTCTTTCCTAGTTAGACAAAAAAACCTATTTAGAAACTCATCTTCTGATTTGAAATGAAAGGATATTATTGATTGTTCACTTTTCTTCTGCAGAGCAAGTAAGTTCTGCTATTAGAGACAATATGAGGACACAATGGATGATTTTTCATATATTTTTAGTAAACTTTATTTTTGAGGAGGAGTGCACAGCATCTAAACCACCTCCCTCTAAAGCCAGCAGAGCAGTCCTTTCACCCTGCAGGCCTGTGCAGGGACACACACCACAGACAGACACACTCTTTTCTCTTTTTTACTGTAAGTATGGGCTGGCCCCGCACTTTGTGACTTTTTCAATGCAAATGAATCGGTGTCTTTCAAATCTGCTACTGTTCCTCCTGGTGTATCCCAAAAATTCACTCTAATTAGGGCCTTATGTTTGTCTGGAAACCCAAATACCTAGAAGGAGAGAAAGGAACCCTTACCTTTGACTGATTGCACAGAAAACATACTAACAACTTGTGTCAAGGGCCACTTTTTTTTTTTAAAGGGGCTTAAGGATTTTAACTCAAATCCTTGAAATTGAAAGAGAAATATCTTAGTGTCAGGCTGAGCTGTATTGATTTTGTGGGGTTGGCACCTCTCGAGCATCAACGGACTTAAAATCTTGAACACTGAGGTAATATCCCCCACCAAAGGAGGACTCTCAGTTAAGATGCAGGCAAGAAATGGCTAAGGAAAGAGGCACCCAATCTTGTCACTTATAGCAGTGCTATAAACAGACCTGTGGTTTACCACAACTTTCTAAGTATTAGAAATGTGCTGATTTACTATTAGAATGTACAGAACACGAACCCAGAAAAGCTTGCTGCAGTTAGACACCAGCAGCACGAGATGTGTTTGGCTCTAACCTTTATGTGTGGATCATTAACCTGGGACTTCACATATCCTAAATAAAGCAATCATTGCATTTATTTATTTTGTTTAGATAGGAGGAAGGAAGAACTCTAAACACAGAATCTTGCTCTGATGATCTTTGCTAGGGAAGACTTGTAGCTCCATGGGTTGCTAGCTCAGGTTTGGCTGGGAACTGGAATGAGACAGTTGTGACAATAATATCCATCACCATCCTGTATAATGGAATGAGCTTGAGAACAGGGTCAGTGAATATGATATTTCCATGTTTCTACTAGAAGTCAGTGGGAAATACAAGGCTGGCTGAGAGTATTTTCTGTTCAGCTACTCAATTTAGATCATAACTCCCATACAGTACAGTCACAGAAGTATTCATCCAGTTAAACTGAATAGAGTTACACTTTGCTGTCATTAAAACCACCAGTTCTTTACACTGATTTGTCAAAATTTTGTTACTCAAAGGAATAAATACCAAAGGCAAAGCACTTACTCTTTTTGGTAACAACTTCTAATCAAAATATCATTTGTAAGATCCAGGAGAAAACAAAGGTACTCTTCTTCTCTATACAAACACACAAACTGTTAGTGTCTTTCTTAACATACACAGAATACCAATAAGGTTTACAACACCAACTAAAGAGGCAGTAGTTTTAGACTAATTAAACTGACTCGAATAAAGAATTTTGCCAACCTAAAAAAAAGTGCTAAATCTATTTACGACACTGCATTTTTTACTAATCAGGCTTATAAGTTTTAAAATTACTGATTTTGACAATTCTGTTGATCAACTCCCAAAATATTCTAATCCATTAATTTCATTAATCAAGAATATCTATGCCTTTTGTGAATAATCAATTAAAAATGGTTCCAATGAACAAAGTGTTGGTACCAGAAGATAAATTAATTTTAATATTGTTTATTTATTAATTAATCTTAGCACATTTAGCTTGCCTACAGTAAGAGGAGTGACATGACCCAGAAAAGCTCTTCCAACTTTCTCACATTTCCAATTTTCTCCCATTTCCCTAGCAAGTAGCTGAGTCCTTTATTCCCTGTAGAATCCCTCTACTCACTGCATAAATCCATTGGCAATAGGCTCTTGTGTCATGTTTTCAATTTCCCACTAGATTTCTACTTTAATATTTTGACATGAAACTTAGAAATAGTTAAAAGGGACAAAGAAACATCTGACTTACACTTCTTCAAGTTGTAATCCTGGAGAAAGTGGCATTTCAGAATTGTGACTCCGCAATCCATGGTTCTGCCACAAAAAGGAAAAGGAGAAAAAAGTAAATAATTTGTTTAATTACCTTTGTATTATCATTATGTATTTCCACTCAGAGTACCAGAGGGAATCAACTGATTTCACAACATATCAAAATCACAACTACATTGCATGCCAGCTCCTGTGAAATAAACATCCCGTGTGTCAATTACTCATGAAAATAATGAACAAGTATTATTATTGGGTAGGTTGACGTTAGCAGAAATGGAAAAAAGCTTGTATAACCTGAGAGAAATTATGCAAATGTTATAAAGAAAATCAGAATTTCTGTCAAAATTGAAAATCTTTATAGATTCCATACAAATAGAAGAGCATTTTCTCTAGAAGGACATGCAAAATACATTTGTGTTTTTGAAAGAGGACTTAGAAAATCAGATCAGGTCATCAAATGAGAGTAGGAGCTTTTCTTGCTAATATTATTAAATAAAGGTTTTAGTGGTTGGAGCAAGGACTGAAATAGTACTATCAAGCACACGGCTATCACAAATCATGACTTTGGTTCCTTGGCTGAGCTGTGTAGAAATGAAGCATGGCTTCTGTAAAGGGGCATATGGGCCAAGGAATTATACAAAACTTCTCTATCATGCATGGCTTTGGCTATTGTTAAGCAGTCCTTATTTTTAAGTGCACTAAAATTCACTAAATGAATCCACCATTCATCTTGAAAATCCAGATGACTAATGGAGAGCAATTTCCAGACAAAATCTTGCATGGCATTCTACAGTAGTGACAGTAGACTGAGTGAATAGCACTTTTTCTGGACATTTCTGGGCTCCAAGTTATTATTTGGATGGAATGAAAACCTGTAAACCAACCAAAAAGCAAGAGTTCAGTCAAGTAGGAAAGAGCTCTGCTTTCAGAAGAGCAGATTTGTGGTGGGATACAATGTGTTCCGCATCACATAGTGTCTCATTTGTGTTTCAAAGAGAGACCAGTTACTTTAGCTGTTCCTGTTTCATTCACAGATTCCTGTTGACCCTATCTGGCTCCGCGTGCTGGATTTCTCAATTGCAACCTTAGTCACTTCTCATAAGATAGTTGAATATTTTGGTTTTGCTCTTAGCATATGTTTCCCAAAGCCACTGAATCTATTATCCATTTCATTTCCATGTAGCCAGGACAACTTTTGTGTGTGAGCAGTGTTTTCTGTCCTTTTTTCTTTGTAATTCACTGGGTACACTAACCTCAACTGGCTGCTGAGAAAAATGAGCAGAATGTGGTCTCATATGTGCATCCTCTAAAGATCTGAAAGATTAAAAGCACAGAGAGAAACAGTTATGATTCAAATGATGTGTTTGTAAACAAAATTGAGTAACTTTAGCATTGATGTCAGTACCTGTGCAAGCCTTCTTTCTTTTTGTTGTTGATGCCTGCTGATTTAATTGATGGTCTACCCAGGGAGGAGCTCCTTTTTCTGGAAGGAGGATTATAATACCTATATTTTACAAGAAAAGGTTGATGCGATGTCTTTAGGATCCGAGGGGTAAAACACTGCTTCATTTCTGTAAAGTAAATTGCATGTTTGTCAAGGAGGTCCCCAGAGTAGGTTTTTTGAAATGCCTTCTTCCTGTTGTGACTGTCCAAAGGCATGTGTGGCTGCAGGAGTGGTGAAGCAGATGATCTGTGGGCACTAGGGCTGTGAACTGGAGTCTGAGACAAAGCATACAGAACAATATTTGGGATAGTCTTTCTTGCAGCAGGAGTCCTTGAAATGAACTTCTGACATGATCCAGAGAGGGGCTGCTCTCTCTTTGTCCTGGGATAGTTGCTCTGACTAGACAATTGGTGATCATTTTTCAACAGTGCCCAGTTCGTCTGTAAGTTAAAGAACAAAACTGACAGAAAAATTACACAAGAATTGGTCAAAGACACTATTTCCTAAAAATTAGCTCACACAGGAGGAATTTCGAGAAACTCTTTTCAAACTGGCTCTATTGGTTTTAAGTGGTGTAAATGACTTGCTCAGTTCTGGGAATGACAGTTAGTAGTAAAGCCACCCTGTCACTGTATTTGAGTAATTAACCAGTCCCTTTCCTAATTTCCTTTTCCTTCCTTCTCCTTACTAAGTTAAGGTTTCTAGTGACAAGTAGTCCTGGGAAATTACAGAAATCCCATTTTCCTTGCCAGGGCTCACAGATGGAGAACAGACTTTTTTCTTCCTTGGACCTTGTCCATTACCGCCTAAGGAATTGATGACTCAATGGCAATCTCACAGTCCTTCTTCAATGGCATCTTCTGTTCTCTCTCCTTGTGTGCCTGTGCAGGTGTGAGCATGGCATCATCTCATGAGTTAGAAGTCAAACAGAGCCACTGTTTTCCTCACAAATACCATGGGTGAAATTGTGACCTATTGTTTTGCTATTCATCTCACCAACTGAGAGGAAGATTTTACAAAACAAAATAGTGAACATTTGAACTAGATCATATTTGTAAACAATATTATTGGAAATCTAGTGGTAAACCCACTATGTTTCTCAAATTATAGAAAGTCTTATAATCTAAATATAGTCTGCTGAAGAATTTTTGCCCGAGAGAAACACTGGACTATGGTAGGATGAAATGTTTTGCAAGAATTTGTCTGCTGAGGTGAGGTCCACTGGCAGAATTTGGTGAAGAGTAGGTCTACTTACATTAATATGGGGTTGTTCAGTTTCTGATATCTGGCAGAATATGTAGAATAGGACTACTTACTTCAGGGTCTTGGTTTTACCAATAAGTAACATTCTAAAATTCAGGGAATACCCTAAAAAAATGCAAAGTGTGGGAATACACAGAAAAATATTGGGATTTTATTCTTCTGAAAACACTGTGTTCTCTTGAACACATTTTAGTCACAATACACACAGCCATAGCATGGGTATCTGTCACTGTAGGCCATGTAGGGACAGAAACAGTTCAATGGGAGGACAGCTGCCAGGTGGCAAAACTGAGAGTCAAATATTATCTCTGCTTGACTAGACTATAAAAAGCACACTGAACAAACCTGTACACAACTGCTGTGCTACAGGCACTCCCCTCATCACAGAGCACAGCCAACTAAGGGGAAAATAGGCTTTTTCATGTGGCTCAGTGCCACCTGTGTGACAGGTCTATGCTGTCAGAACATCACATACCTTCTGGCTTGGAGAAACACTTCTGGACTTGACTGGTGGGGCAGGAAGACCATGTACAAGATCCTTCTTGTATTTCTCAAGGGTTTGAGTTAGTCTGTCTCTTTTCTGCTGGTCCTTGTCTGTACATGTAAATATGAAAGTATGATCTGTTCCTGTTAAATCAATGATCAGGTCATAGAGTAGGGCTCTTCATTTTTCTTTTTGGCAACTAAAGACTGTTTTGTCTCCTCCTCTTAATACCAGGTAGCAAACAGAGAAGGCAATCATTCTACCTTTTACAGCTGGATCTTACTGCTCCTGTTCTCAGCACACACTTGAGTTTGAAATCAGTGTGAGCCAGGACTCCTTTACATCACTCACACAGTCAGTAATGAGCTACTGGAGGGATAAGAGACCATGATAACATTTTGTTCATACCCTGTGCATTGTTTCCCCAGTCCTAGACAGGAGCCGAGGCAGGTCAAAACAGAAGAGCTGAGGTAGTTGGGTAAGGATTCAAATCTATGTACTAAGAGTTGAGTGACCAAAGTCAGGCTGCCACTGTAGTTTGTGCAGGCTGCAGTGCCGAGAAAGTCCTCATTCTGCACTGGTCCGACTCAGGCTGAGAACAGTAGGGTGACCCTTTTGTTAGTCCCTCACACACAAAATGAACAGAAATAAACTCAGCCCTTTGGCACTTGCACAGGAGCTGTGGATGGCCCATTCCTGAAGTGTCCAAGGTCAGGTTCAGTGGGGCTCTGAGCAACCTGACCTAGTGCAAGGTGTCTCTGCCCACAGGGGGCAGGGGGATTGGAACCAGATGATCTTTAAGATCCCCTTCAACCTGAACTATTCTATAATTTCATGACCTTCTGATCTCCCTGAAAATATGCAAGTGAGAGTAGAAATAAGAACACTTATAAGCATTATTGCTATATATCATATTATGTAATTTAATATGTAATATATTGAATAGTAGGCATTATAAAATAGTATTAAGAAAACACAGGGGTAGGAAGCAGATATGAGTTACCTAAGACTACAGAAGCCCACAGGGACATATTCATGTATAATACAAAGCCTCTCACAATTCACCATCCTTTGTCAGAACCTTACTTTTTGCAATGCAAACAGGAATGATGCATGACCAAAGTTTTCAACTCTTTTTACCTACTGTGTTCCTTCCGTGCACAGCTCTGACAGAGAGGATATGTTAATGGGCAGCAACACATTTCTCTTTGCAGAAAGATGTTTAAAAAATATCTTCCCACTGCCCACCCCCCTCAGTTCTAGCTGAAACTAGGGACTCACACAAAAAATCAATAAAGTGGGGTTCCCTGAGGTCCTTATGCAAGCTGCATATGACCTTTTGAGTTGAAAATGCAGCTCTGTCAGTATTTCCTCATCCTATGGAGCCCTGACACATGGTAGCACATGCCAGTTCTACCAGGCAGGCCAGCAAAGAAATGTGTTCTGCTCCCTCCCCTGAGGTTGCAGCTGCAGAGGCTACTCGAACATGTAATTCTAGAGGGCTGGAAGGACTTCAGGAGGGCTGTTGAAACGTGACTTCTGTAGTGTGATGATGCTTTGATTAATAATGACTTACTTCTGTCAAAATTCACAACAGGTTCATGATCAGTCCAGGGTCTCCTTACACTGCTATTGTGGCAAGAGACTAAAACTTACACTCGCAATATGTGGGAAATTTTTTGCTAATGAGAAGAAACAGCTTCTCCTCTGAAGGGGTGTAATTGCACGGCATCTCACTAGTACTGTCACAGATAATACCTGAAACCTGGCAAAGCAGCACTTATTAAAGAGGGTTGTTTTGAAGGGGGAGATGCACTGAGCTGTATCTAGTGTTGCACATTTTCAAATTAACAGGACAGTTAAGTAATAGGACAGTTACTGGGTGTTAGGTAGTCTTAGAGTACTATTTCTTTTGGAAAAGAAACAGCTGAAACTTTTTAAAAGACAAAATGAAATGAAACACTTACATACTGCTATAAATGGGTGGCTCTTCCAAAGTTTGTGAGGGGTCTTATATGGGGCACACCATTACACAGTTTAAGATGGCCTCAAGGCTGTGGCCTTTTTATTGTAAAAAACAGATTTCACTGACAGCTAAAACCAATATATAGTCTCCTGAGGCATGTAATCTGGCTTTCCATTCTTGCATAGACATGAATTCATAGCATCATCCTATTAAGAAAAACATGTTGACAATGCTAAATCCTATTTGGATGACTGGGAAGCAGGATTATACAACTCACTGGAACAAATAACAAAATGTACTTGCTCAATCACGCTCATGCAGAGATTAATACCTTCTCCGTTTATCTGGGTTTTCACAGGGCCCAATCAAAGGACCCCTCCACTCTGATAAAAGACTTTGCATTCTGCAGTCCTGTGAAAAATAGCAGGCAAGGCAGCTTGTGTGGTGTCTGTGCACCAGTGCCACCAGTCAGGGTACCGGGTTCCTTTCAGGACAGTGCCAATGGCTTGAGAGGACTCAGGGAAAAGTGACATCCGTGCCACTCCTTCCTTCTGTTTGGGCACAGGTGAGGCAGGACAACAACTCTCTGCATCGCTGAGCCTTCAGCAAGCCTTGCCAAGGGCAAGAAAATAAAATGTTCCAGGTCAAAGAGCCACAGGTTTTAAACAGCTTTTGTCTAGTATTTCACTGATATTTTGACTATAAATATGGGTTATAAACACGCCACATGGCAGCAAGCCTATCCAAATAAGTCCTATTGCAGTGCATTATAGTTTTGTGTTTTGAGGAGTTAGCAAAAGCTCCCAGGCAGAATGTCTCATAGCAACTCTCCCTCCCCTTTCCTGATAGTTTCACCTGTTGGGTTTTGTATTTGCCACAACCAAATGAGGCTGACTGAGGCATCCTGCAACACATCCTGGTTTGCTGACATGTCTGCTAAGGGATTTACCTGCCTAAACACCTTCCAGCCCTGCTCTCCACTTTCTCTGTAGGAGAAAACAACCACCTGCCCACTGCCTTTCTCCAAATGCTTTTTAAAAATAGTAACAACAAAGAACAAAATAGAAAATAACATGCGAACTTTGCATGATGCTTGGGGTTTTTTTCTTTTTCCTTTAGAAAAGGAAAAGTTAGCGCTCCCTCAACTTCTGATCTCATGTCTTAGCTGAAGAACTGGCAGAACTGCTTCCCAGGGAATAGAAACATGTAGTTTTGCCAGTGCTGGGGCTATTTAGGCAAATCTATTCAACAGCCTTTCTCTTAAGCTCATTTTCTTTCTAGTTTATTGTCCTGCCTACTGTGCAGGCATTAATTTATCAGTACTAGAGTACAATTTCACTGGTACTTGTACTAGTATCTATACTTGTTAGTGTGACAAAAGTAGAGAAAATAAAAGGGATTTGGTTGTAATCTGGTCCCTGTAGACCATAGGAAGATCAGATACAATAGCTCCCACTCTGTTTTCCTGGCAGTTCTCATTGCTTGCCCTTTGATAAAACACCTTGTCTTTCCTTTGCTGTTGTGTGTTAGTCCTGTGTACAAAATGAGAGGGCACAAACTTACTCGATACAGTAGAAGCAGCTTAGCTGATAATATTGGTTGATCTGAAGGAAACAAAATAAATCTGGGTTTTTTTTTTTTAAATTCCAGTGCCTTTTATTTCTACTTATCTTTATCTTACATAGGAAGAAGGGTCGTTAAAGACCTTAGAGTGCATGCACAGCTGCATCCTAAAACAGAAGGTTATTTTTGGGTCTATGGCAGAACATTATGGCCCAACTATGAACAGGGGATATAAAACTGGAAGAGGCTTCCCTTAAGTTGTTTACCAGATGTTACAAAACTCAGTGATTATAGTTAGAAATAGAATCCACACCTTGGCTCATGCCTTTATTCTTGACTCAGAGTGGGAGTTCTGTTTTAATTCCTACCAAGAGTTTTAAAAGAGTTGGCTGATGTTTAATTCCTGGTGGCTTTTGAAACAACAAGGAAGTTTCAAAGGACTGTGGGGAAAAGAGAAGAGGAAAAGTGGTAACTGGACTCCAGACTAGTATTAGTCCTGAGCATAACAACTGAAAGGCTATTCCAAGACTAATTGGAAGTAAAGAATGTGAGCAGCACCAGTCATAAGTGTTAAAAACAGAACCATGCTAACTAGATAAGAAAAAAAGAGATTTTGATTGTGGTTGCATGAGATGTTTAAAAGACTTCTGTAAGCTCCCTGGCTTTGTTCTGTATGTTCTTCATGGCATTTTGACTAAGAAATTAGAACAAAATTACAGGTGTTTACGAAATGGTGATCTGGGAGACCTGAAAATGTAATTAGCAGGTGATTCTAAAGAAAACATCACTTTTGATGTTGTAATATTAAACTTTTTCTTTCATTTATCTGAAAGAAAACAAAATCATTTCTCATAAAGCTTGAATAACTCCAGTTTGGGAACTCATGAATAATAAAGGGGTGGTTTACTGTAACAAAGTGATGTGCATTGCTCAGTGATGTAGATGTAGGGAAGCAGCATACTTATCAGCATGGATAATGGAACATCTCCACTGTGAAAAGGCAGGCTCTTACTTAAAGAAGGAGAGTCTTATCTGGGAATCAGTGTCACTAAAAAAACATCCGTATCTTCTTCTACACAAACACTGCCTATAATTTCCCACAGCAACAATGGAGCCAAAGTTAGTGTAATACCACTGCCTATAAAGAGTGGAAACCTCAAGTGTAAGTACAGAGAGTCCTTACTTCTGCTTCCTCAACAGGTGGATAGTTGCTGCTGGAATTATATATCTTACTTTAAAACTTTAATACTCAAGAAGCATTTACAAATTGGAAAGGATGCAGGGACAATCCATAAGTATGACGAACTCTGGAAAAAGCTCTCCAAAGAGTCAGATTTAAGGAGCTGAATGTATTTAATTGTGCAAAAGGATGGTTAAGAAGTAACTTTATTCCTGCTTAGGACTAGCTGTAGACAGAACAGAAATTAAACAATACAAATGCATCATGGCAAGGTGAGTTAGCCTTTGGAACACTTTAGTGAGAAGTGAGATGTAAATAAACAAGGTTTGGACATCTGAACCCTTTCACCACAACTCTCTAAAACAGCAGTGAATGCAGAGAAGACTTAGGGAGAAAAGAGGCTATATAACCACAGCAGTTTATTCTTGCTGGGTCTGTGAGACTCAGACATATGTGTCAGTCATCACAAATCACCTACCAATTTCTCCAAAACCTCTTTTTTTCTCAATTTTTGCTGCTATTTTTAATTGATGTAATATTAGATTTTTGGCCAGTGCAATACACAGGGATACAAGTAGAGTTACTGGTGAAGTTCATGTCTATGGGCCAGGTGCTGTAGTCTGCACTGCTAACAGTGTATCTGGTGGGGGAGCTACTTATTTTGGCATTTCAGTGCAAAGACCATTCCTTCAGCAGAAACCACTGGTAAGTGAGGCTGAAATGCTTAGATTTGATTTCAGAGGCTCTTTTCTATGCTAGCTGTCCTTACAAAAAGCCTATGTTGGCACATTAAGCTACAGGACATAGGTGCTTTTTAAACCCCAAGGTTTGGTTCAGCATGACTTATTTTCAGCAATATTTAAATGCTGCAATGCTATCAAGTGAGTGGATAACAACAATTTTAAAGGGGAGGAAAAGTCTCTGAAACACCAGATAAATTGAGGAAACATTGCTAAGTGGTGCTGCCTCTGTTGTTCTTTGCCACATAGTTTTCTAAGCACATGGCAAATTCTGCAGCTTTTACTGCTGTGAGTGCTCATGTTGACATTAGCAGGAATTTCCCCAGGAGGAAGTCAAGAAGTTGTCAAGTCTGCACAACAAACCACCTGTTCCAGCATTTCTGAACTGCTTGAAACCTTTGTCCATAAACCACATCTGCTCTGGTTCTGCCCTACTAACACATTCATGGCTCTCAATGGTGCTGACAGCATGTGACACAATTCCTGTGTAGATCTTATGAAAATTAGGAGAGAACATACCCTCTTCTCTTATTTGAGCAAAGACAAGATTTGACATTTGTTTTACTTATGTAGGTAAAGTGGTCTGTTTTCCTTAATCTTTTAGTGAGTATAAGTAAGGAATTCCAGAATTCAGTATACAAGAGAAATGTCAAGAGGCTTCACCCACGTTTAAAGTAGTGACTGATTGCTACTTTCTCCTTTGGCAGCAGAAGGCAAAGTTAAAAGAGTCAGTGCACAATGGTTATGACAAGGCTCCTGTTCTCTACATCCTCTGGTAGCTCCCACTACACTCTTCCTCCTTTTTTAAAAATGCTCCTTTCAAACAGCACAGACTCTGAAATTGATGGGAATGATGGTTTGGTGATTAAAACACTATTGTAGGACTTGTAAAAACTATCCTTTAATTCCCAGCTCCAGAGTGATCACAGGTATGTTAATTAATCTCTTGTGTCTTAATTTGTTCCCTGTAAAAGATGATAACGCTCAACTACTGTGCTCTAGCTGATGCATCATTTTGGGCAGACACTCCTAGAAGACAATCTTGAAATGTGCAGTGGCTATTGTGAAGGAACTCAGATCCCAAATGGAGTTGCCTGTGTAGTGTGGGATTCGTAGTGTGACAAGAAGAATTTATGAGCTAGACAAGTTGTTTAATCATGGATAACAGCTGAATGATGCACTAGTCCTACATTTGTTAGTCCCTTCATTGCAGCTCTCTTGTGAGGGTGTTATGAGCACTGATATTTTACAGAATGCAAAACTTATTATTAAAAACCAACTCACTAACGCTCCATAAACCTGCAACGATAGAAAATTGATGTTTGCCTATATATAAACACATTAATTTTCACTGATTGCCAAATGATTTGTTCAATTACTCAAGATTCATGACAACTAAGATTCCTCATCTGTAAGGATAAAATTATGTTTGTATAATTGACTGTATACTCTGTTCACAGAAACTGTGGAGAAAATTCTGGCATTTCTGTACGTCTTTGAACTGTCAGGAGAAACAGCTTGTTCTTTTTCACAGGTGTTATGGGCTTGGAAATCACAAAGCAACTTTTCAACTGGCTAAAACCTGGAAATTGTTATTTTGACTAATGTCTGTCTCATGCAGAGAATTATAAAGGGAAAAACACAGATTACAAAAAGACCGGTATGTGCCACATCTAACCACTTAAATACTCTGCTGGTACATGGAAAATAAAATTCTTCTTAAAGAAAGCTATTATTCAGTTTTCCACTTACTAAAGCATATGTTTCTGCACACATTTGTTTGTGTGTTTGGGTTTCATATTTATAAAAATGAGTCACAGCATATGATGCAATTATATGATCAACACTTCCCAAAAGATGAACAAGAAATAGTCACATGGCCTCCTGTACTTACATAAAATATTACTTGTAATTCCTTTCAGGGAAATGTGTATCTTGTACTCTTAAAAGTCCAGGGAATTCTGTAAAACATGCAGTGCTCTGAAAAGCTCATCTTACCATCATTGATAGTTGACCTTGACTTGGTAATCAAATTGTAGCTAACAGAGAGGAGAAGGTATAGCTATGTCTTAAAACCAAGGTTGTGGACATCTGAAAGTGTGCTCAGAGGCAGATTTACCTTAAGTGTTCCTTTCGGAGATTCTTTAGCTTGGGTAGATTGACCTGACCACTTCCTAGCACAGCTTCACCATACTGGTGTGTGTTTTGCTGTAGTGATACCCAGTACTCTGCTAACAGAAGCAGAGTAAAACTGCAAAACTAGGGCAAAAAATAATACATAAGAGCAGCCCTTGGTGGCGACACTCTCATTCCTGTAATGGGAGAGTAGGAAGAGAATTAGGTCAGGATGCCTTGTACCACTGCACTTCCCTGTATTGATAGACTTGGTGGAGTCAAAGGGCTGAGCTTTAGTAAGAGCTTTTCAGAACTGCAGGATTAACTAATGATTTGGGTGGCTCATTCTCCTGTAAGAATTGTGGGTTACCTTTATGGATCTCCTGTTTAGGGCTGGTTTTGATTAATGTTTCATCAGTGTTTTTTCCTAATTTTCTGCCATCTCATCTGGGACAACATCATATGTACATCACCCAAGGTTTCTGCTCCCCTTACTGAGCTGATCAGCCTGAGGAGATATAACTCAAACTTGGGTTCTGTGAATCTGGGGCAGAACATCATAGTAACATGGAAATAATGGTTAGAAGATACTTCTAGAGTTGTCTTATGCTTTCATGTGAATCAACCGCTTATTATTAATTGTTAATTATTAATCCCTAATAACTGAGAAATTTGGAGGACCTTCTGGATGCCACAGCTAAGTTAGTCTCAGGCTCAGTGCTGTATAAATAAATAAAACACTGATTTAAAACAATATTACATTGACTTTTCTCCTCTGTCCAATAAAAACAATGCCTCGTAGAATATTTTTTTTGCTCCAGAACTTTCACATTTCCATTGGAACATGAATTCTTGTTTTTGATCCCTGAGACACTCTTCTGAAACCTTGTCACTAGTGCCTTCAGCAGTACACCTTACCCTCTTTCCATACTCATTAGATGTTCTTTCTAGGAAGTGTGCCTTCTGCTGAGAGTAAGAAATGTAAACACCCTCCTACACAGACACTTGGAATGGCCAAGGAATTCCTGTTTTCACAGTAGTTTCATAAATCATGCTGTTCTCATGACTCTTAAGACACCTCTGTATAATTTTATCTCCACAAGAACACTTGTGATGATGAACTATATCTCTCATATCCCTGATCTCTGCTGCATCTCCAGCTAATATACCTATTCTTAAGGCATGGGGCAGACACATGTTTTTCCATTATTTGAGGAAAGCTGAAAAATGGCCTGTGATTTTTAGCATTGGAGATGCAGTTTTACAGCTACAACAAAGCCAGCTCTGTTGGAGGGAAGTAACTGCTCAGGAAGCTTTATCTTAACTGTTTCCCCCTAACTTTTGTCATAAGTTTGTGCAGTTTCAAAAGCATTTTGAATGTTAATTTGACATTAAAGAGATACAACTATTATTTCACCATTCTTTCACTATTACTTCATCCATTGATACAAATTGTGGGAATGGTTCAAAGCTTTGCCGGAGAGGGTTCACACTGAACATCAAGAAGCATTTCTTTCCCAAGATAGTGATCAAACACTGGAACAGGCTTCCCAGAGAGGTGGTTGATGCCCCAGGCTCATCAGTGTATAAGAGACATTTGAACAATCTCTTAGTAACAGGTTTTAAATTTTGGTCAGCTCTGAATTAGTCAGGCAGTTTGACTAAATGATCATTGTAGGTTCCTTCCAGCTGAATATTCTATTCTATTCTATTCTATTCTATTCTATTCTATTCTATTCTATTCTATTCTATTCTATTCTATTCTATTCTATTCTATTCTATTCTATTCTATTCTATTCTATTCTATTCTATTCTATTCTAAAAAACTGATGAAAGTTGGCACTTGCTATTCTTTTTAAACCATACATAAAGGTCATTAGAAGAATTTTTATGTGAAAAAATCAGCTAATTCAATGGCACTCTTACCCACTGCAACATTAGTCACTTCATGACATCTAGAAGTGCAGAAAGCCCAATGAGGCAACAAATTTAAAACAGTGTCCTTCTAAATCTTAGAACTGAAACCCCAAAATATACCAGAACACATTCAGAAGAAAGTTCTATACACTGCACATCTCACACTTTGTCTGTACAGCCCTTAGTCTGCAGAGCAACAGTACAGATAGCTTGTGAAATAGTGCAATTTATTTATAGGAAACATTAGCAAATCCTTTACAGTGTTTTATCTGCTGAGCATTTATTCTTGAAATGAAACAAATTTGTTTTGTGCAGTTTCTTCTGGCTTCTCAGAACTAATCTTTGTAGCTGTTTGAGTCTTTCTTTTTAATTTTACAGGTTTTTGTATGTCTCCATCACTACCAAGTGACCTGAATTTTCTTTTCAGCCTACCGCTGAAACATGTGGTATCCAACACAGATCACACATTTGGAAAGATCCAACACAGTTCACACATTTGGAAAACAAGGTTATACCTATCTGGGAGTATGGATTGAGAACAGATAAGAAAATATATGGCTTCAAAGTGTGTACTGGTCAAAGTTCTAATAAGTGTCACACTTTTAAAAGCACTCCACATTTAGTAACTAGCAAAAGTAATAGTGGGAGATGGTTGTGGGAGAAAAGAAAAAAATGCTGTTATCTTGTACTAAGCAGAAAATTAGTTTTGTCCTCCCATTATTCTAGTAGGCTGGCAAAACAGACTTATTTTGTTTATGCAAATTATATTTGATTATGCAAATAATAAACAGAAGCCTATTTTTGTAGGCATAAAGTCATTTTATACTGCTCAAATGATTTGCACATCAACCCCAACAGCAGCAACTGTACCTCCATTGTGCTACTGCCCTACTTAACACTTCAGAACGCAGAAGTTCTGATGCACATTTTCATGGTGTCTTCTAAATTTTGAGTTTTATTCCTTGAGGGATAAAATTTCTTTTGCCAAGGCAGACATTTCTGGAGCTAACCTGTTAGAAAAAAGGACTTAGCTCATATATAGTATCTTTTAGTGAAGATGAATATGAAATGACAAAGATGATTTGCGTTTCCCCAGTGGGCTACTGACAAAAATTGTATTGGGTCCTCACTTTCTCTGACTGAGATGATCATGTTCCAGCTCCTGTGACCACCAGGCACCTTGTACTCAGTGTGAGCTTCTAAATTAACAGAAACTGCACAAAACAAATTGAACCTGCTCAGGTCTGTAAGATGAATATCTTCCTAAGAAAGCACTTTAAGAAACACAGATAATGTTTTCCTCTGATACCTCATCTATGAACACTTGTTATTGTGCAAACCCAGCTGAACAAATTCTATGTCCTCTTGATATTTCTCAAGGAGGTGAGATTCTACTCATGCACTTCTGTGTTAGGATCATCGTTCTGTCAAACTCATGTTCTCAGAAAACTTTCCATGGCATTTCTTGCTGTTACTAGAACACTGTTTAATCACTATTAAAACTGTTAATGCAAAATAATAACCTTGAAATTATTATATAAAAGACAACTCTGAAAAAAAAAGGAAAACACTGTTGTTGAGTATGAGTAGTTAAAAAACAAAGTTAGGGAATTTTGATTGTAATGTGTTATGATCTTGAACTTGTTCTCTTGCTCTTGTCTAATGAGGATCTCATATGATACATTTTTCTGACTCTTTGTGGGCAAGGGTTATGTTTGCCTTCTTGACTTGTGTTTATCTTGCTGAACGACTGCATCTCACCATTGCCTCCGAGCTATCTTTGCTTCCGAGTGCTTTATGCCCTGCTCAGAGCAACAACCCTCTGCAGCTCTCAGATACCTGGCTCCCACTATACATGCACTGGGGAAAAACAGGAGCTTCCGGTGAATGAGGAAAACCAAACACATCCCAAAGTGAAGGCTGTGTTTGCAGGGAAAGGTATGGACATGTTCCTGTTCATCAATCTTCCTGCCTTTCAAAAGGGGAAAGGCAAGAGAGACTCTGCCTTGACATTGGGTCTGCAGGCTTCAGCCAAGAGGTGGCGTTAAGGTGCAGTGCAACGTTCTGTTTCCAAACCCCCATTTATTCCTCAAAACCTGTTCCAGCTGTCCTGTGCCTCATGTCCAGAGACACACGGAGCCGTTAGGAAAATGAAAAATACAGCGTGGAATAGCAGGGAGTTCAAAGGGCCAGTGGCCTGAATTTAGACTGGAATAATTCTAAAGCAGTTTATGACTCCAACAGCCTTGCTTGCAGTGGGTGTTTCAGCAAGTCCCACCCTCTGCAGGTTAGCTTGTATCGTTGTGAAAAGGAACCAAGTGCTGGATACAAGTAAGTTAGATACTAGATTAGATACTAGATACTATTATCTTAACCCTGATGATGCATATTTTCAGCCCATATGTGCCTTTTCAGAACACCTTCATCATAAAGGAAGACAAGTGTTTCCAAACCAAACAAATGGAGGCAGACCTATTTTAAAAACAAACCGAAATAAAACTACTCACATTTAACACTGGTATGCAAACTCTTTGGTGCAGATGAATCAACAGCAGCTGTATTAACAAAAAGTACATTCAGTCCAATCAAACACTAACATCACAACTTATCATAGCAAAATAGGTAGAGATGAAACTGATAATCCTAAATTGCTGAATTCTCTATGGGAATCTGGTACCAGATTGCATAATATTAGCATTCTTAAGAATGCAGATCTACTGACCGCCAAATCCAAAATTTTCCCTGCTGATGAACACCATTTTCTTCTATTATCTTTGTCCATGGTCAGTTCTCAAAATCTGGCATAGGTTAAATGCTGTGAAATTAGTTGAGTTAGACCAACTACAAGTACAACTGCCATGACACTATTGTCTCTATCTGTGTAAAAGCATAAGATAAGTGCCTCAGCAGTGCTATTACTGGTTCAGTATCAAATCTGTATGTGATCTTTGTGGCTTTCACCCATGTGTACTTAGGTAGAGAAATTAGAGCCAGAATGGCTACATTTATTAACCATCATTTTAATTTAGTATTTAAGAAAAGCTGTACTAATTCTGTATTGGCATTTACTGCTACTCAGAAAGTTTATATTTCTATTTCATGGATGAATAGTGCAGCTGCTATCAGAGAGTGGAAGCTGCCAACTGATGCTCCAAGAGTGTGATTCAAGATGTCCTGAAGATCAAGGTCATCAGTTTCTCATCGTCTTCCTAGCAAAAGGAGTTATTTCATCACACACTTACAGACAGTTTTGCATGCCACATTTTCTGTTATTTGGTAATTTGGTTTTCATTGTAAAAGGTTAGATGGAGTAAGATTCGAGGAATCAAGCATTCCTCAGCATTCATTAAGTCCTGTGTCCATACAGGAGATGTTTAGGATGGTAATGGAGCTCTATGTCAGATTGCATATCCCTGTATAAAACTGAGGTACATGAGGAAATACTCTTTTTGACTGTGAAGGGAAAAGCAATCTCCTAGAAGCTCAAAATTCCTGTTGCACTTGAAGGACACTGACTTCATTTCCATCTTTTACTTTTGTGATTACTGCCAGATAGCAAATCAAATTGTAGTTTGTACAAGTGCTCCAAAGTTTTGGACGTGTGGGGCTGGCCACTGTCTGGAGTGAGGCCAAACAGTTTGTAGTTTTAGAAGCAGATGTATTTCAAAAAGGTTGGAGAATATTTGGAAGGATATTGGAGAAAGCCTTTATACCTGACCAGATTTTTCAGAGGCACAAAATTCTATAATCTCCTGTAAAGCTGTACAGAACAGGTGGCAAATCAGCTTTTCACACCATCAGGTAAGTACAGAAGAGAACCTTGATATCCTTGCAATATTGCAGTTTTTGATATGTATGCCAAAGTTAGTTCTACAAGGAAAGCCTGTGTGAATGATGAAGCACTATAATAAGTAAAATAAATGTTTTATGTATAAAGGTTCCAAATCTGACTTTTGAGAACTGTAATTTCAGATTATGAAACACCTAAGAATTAGAAATTTTAGCCCCTGGAAATTTTGATTAGCACCTACTGTGAGAAGCTCTTTCCAGATTAACTGAATTCTGCTGCAGAGAAGCAGAACTGACATTTGAAAAAAAAATAAAAGAATTGAAACCTGCTTGGGAACAAAGCACTTGACTCCTTTTATACTAAGAATATCTTCTGAGCTGTAAGAATGTAATTGACAAAAAGGCTGCAAAACACCTCTGTTACTTTTATTTTTTGACTTTCACTCCCTCATTTAGACTTCACCAGTTGAGAATAAAATTTCAATTATATATGACAGTGTTTACTGCTCTTAATTAGTCCTGATGCTTCTGTATATTTATAAGCAAAGTTTTAGGATGTGGATTCTACAGTTCCTAGAGCTCACTGTTTTTGTGACATTGGCCATGAAAGTACACAGCAGCAATTCAGCCTCCAGCTCCCAATATGAGTGGGATGGTCATGAACTGTAGCATGGTGGAGGTCATGAAACTTTCAAAGAGTGATTCTGACACCACAATGAAAAGGATGCACTGTATTTGAGCGAGGTAGTTTAATATAAAGCATTTGGTACTGCAAATTCACAAAAGGATTGGTCTCCTGGCAAAAAAAAAAAAAAAACCCAGAAGCAAACTCATCTATTGTTCAACAGTTCTTTTGTTTTTTAATGCTCACTG
>VZTR01000980.1:65895-100228 GCA_013400775.1 Chaetops frenatus | reverse complement strand
TATATATGACAGTGTTTACTGCTCTTAATTAGTCCTGATGCTTCTGTATATTTATAAGCAAAGTTTTAGGATGTGGATTCTACAGTTCCTAGAGCTCACTGTTTTTGTGACATTGGCCATGAAAGTACACAGCAGCAATTCAGCCTCCAGCTCCCAATATGAGTGGGATGGTCATGAACTGTAGCATGGTGGAGGTCATGAAACTTTCAAAGAGTGATTCTGACACCACAATGAAAAGGATGCACTGTATTTGAGCAAGGTAGTTTAATATAAAGCATTTGGTACTGCAAATTCACAAAAGGATTGGTCTCCTGGCAAAAAAAAAAACCACAGCAGCAATCTCATCTATTGTTCAACAGTTCTGTGTTATTATAATGCTCACTGCATGTGATCAGTGAATTTTTTTGGTCAGAAAGTCTTTGAAGCCCAAAGGCAGAAAGTCTTGTAGGAACCCAATTACAGCTATGGCCATTCAACTCCACCTGTTTCATCTGCACCTGAATCACCTGGAAGTTTACACAGCTCCAGACAATTGACAGAGGACTTTTTTTTTTTTTTAATCCTAAATTTTCTTTCTAGTGGTTTGTGGCTATTTGCAGGAGGGAGAGCATTTGAAGAGCCCTCAGGACACGACTACTTGCGGTTAGTGGAACTTCCCTAGAGGTTACTTAGGACTGATAGTGTAACTTTCTAAACATCAAAAGCTGCAATCCCACTGTTACTCTTCAGTGGTTTGTCCCACTTAAACAAATACCTGCCCTAGTTCTCATTTTACCTTCCCTGTTAGTCAACTGCCATATACACCTAAACAAAAATTATGAGTAAAATAACACAGGGGAATTAGATAGTGTTTCTCTTCCTAACATGAACTTTTCATTTCGTGGAACAGTTTGACTCCATGGACTTTATACCTTTCAACAGTTGGAATTCTCCCAAGCTTCTCCCAAGACAAGGTTACAGTTCCAATTGAGTGTTCTACATATCTCTTAGGGCACATCACTTTATGCCTCACTTTTAAATCCTTCTACTCCTGTTGAGTTAGTGGCAGTAAGAGGCAGGAAAGAAAGGGAAAGAAATTCGCTAACCAGCCAAAAACAGGTGCAACCAACATACCTTTGACTTTGATTTCACCTTTTACCTACGTAGATATTCTCACCATTAAAGACTGTACACACCTTCAGCAGACATCAATTTCTTGAAATGAGCAGCCATGTGGTCTTGAATGATGTACTGGTTGGAGAGCTTGCAGGAAGGTCCAGGAGAAAAAGCTGCAAGAGGGAAAAAACTTAGTTTACTCAGTGGGATAAGCAGTGTCTCAGATCATAATAGTTCTGAAAATGCTGTAATATTTATCCTCTTCTGCTTGCAATAACATAAGAATAGCACAGAATGTAACATGAACAGGTGGTAGATTATTCCCAGTTTTCATGTTTTTGAGTACCTGAGCATTATGGCTTGCAGTAAGTTATGCATGAGCCTTTGATATTGTTGGACTCTGGAAAATAGCAGAGGATCTCACTGTTTGATATCTGATATAATAAAAAGCATTTGCCTTCTGAAAGATTTAATACTAGAGAGTATTAAATAATAGTAGTGAGCATTAATACTATTATTAATGCTAATAGTGTTATTAGATAATATTACAAAGTACTGCAACATGCACGTGAATATCTCACCTCTTGGTGATACCAGACCTAATTTGAGCAGTCTATGGTTAAGTAAATGGACTGGGAACATACAAAGACAGAAATAGGGCCAGAAGAGGAACCAGATCAAAGAACTGAATTGTGTTACAAGCAGACTGACCATGATACTCCCTGTGAATCTCTAATTCAGACTTCCCAGATTCAGAAGAATTTGAACGTATCTGTATCTGACCTGTATTTGACCTAAGTTCATTAACCCAAGAAAAGAAGTTAAGAAGCAGTTAAGCATTTACTTGTAGTTTTTACCTGGCAGTGTGGCTGAGATAAATAATTTTCTTTCAATCTGTTTGCAAAAAAAAAATATTATCTCTTTCTCAAACCCTCCCAATTCCTAACAGACAGGATTTGTAGATGGAAACTTACTAGCACATAATATTAAAAAATCAACAGAATACTGGAGATCAGAAACCTAATGTGCTTTTTTCCATCCACAGACCCAGAATGACCCTTACACTGAGATAATCAGCCCATCCAACCCTCTCCAGATTTGGTTTTCTGAGCCAACAAAATATATTATTGTTTCATTGTTCATGGCCCCAACGTACAATTTAAGCTAATAACTTTGTTTCATAGCTCTTATTGTGTTTTGAAAGAATAGAAGACCTCGGGATGAGAGTCTGGGAATCAATCCTTCTAATCTCAGTTTGGCTGCATCCTTGCTGTGTTGCTTTTTCCTACCTCTTGCCTACCAAAGTGAGCCAGTGATACAAATAGCTTTTCACTGCCAAGGAGCTTGAATACATTCAATTTATGGTGTTCATCTTTTGAACAAGCACCATAAGAAAGAACAGGACAGGACACCTGATGCTGGATTTGTTGTTTCACTTAGAATAATTCACTAATGTACTCCTGCAAGTGACTCTAAGCCTGCCAAAGGGCACTGACTCGAAGACTTGATTTCAACATCTGGTCCAGGAGCAGCAGCACATCCCAACATGACCAGCTGCAGAAAGGTGCTGTTACTTCAGCTGCAGGGCCACCCATTCTGGTTGTGCATGGAACACACAGGCACAGCCAGAGTGTTTCCACCAGCACACAAGCAGGTGCAGAGGCATCAGCAGGAATAGTGACTCCATGTTTGCTATGAAGCAGTGGAGAACTTGGTGCAGCATTCTCAGCAAACTGCATTTACCTCTCGTCTCAATTAAATTGAGCATGATGACTACAGGCAATGAGATCTGGTGACTACAATAGAATCTGGTACCTGACGCATACAAATACAAAGCTGGCAAACTTTCTAATCATGAGCCTTTACGTGTCCAATATTTTCAGGGAAACCATGGATGGGTGTCAACGCCATAATAAATAAAATAGTTTAAATTAGTACTATTCTGTTTCAAAGCTTTTATGTGCTTGAGACCAGTGTTGTTCACACCAAAACTTCTAAAAAATGGGGTTTTTTTGTTAATTTTTCCAGTTATGCTTTAACCTCCTGCTGACAAAAACAACTGGAACAAGCTCTTCAGTAACATTCGGCACCATCCCTAGCTGGTTTAAAGTGGGGTGGTTCTCCTGAGTTCAAGGAATGGCAATGCCCTAAGTCACAGCAGCCAGAGGCTCCTGTCACTGAGGGAAAGAAAATAGTGTTTTGGTAAATGCCCCAAAACTTTCCCTGATTGGCAGCGACAAGCAGATTTCAATATATGCAGTGAAAAAACAGCATGGCAGGAGAACGAAGTGATAATATAAAAAATACCCAAAGATTAAAAAGGGATGGAAAATCCATTTATAAAAAGGACATTCTTCTCAAAATGAATAACTGCCCTAAATCTGAAATGCCAAAGATATACAAGGCACTAGTAGTTTGATCTAATTTTTGTCTTTCATAAAATCTAACTCTATGCTGTGTCCATAAAATTACTGACATTGTGCAATAAGCAACATTGTGGTTATTCCTATGTAAGGAAAGGGAAAAAAAAGCAAATTCCTTTCCTCACCAGAGACGTTTTGTTGAACTTTGGCAAGTTATTTTGTGTTTCTATGCCTCAATCCCACTGAACAGAGGACATGAAAAAGCACATCTCTTTCTCAAAAAAAAAAGGCTTAAAGGATAAAAACAATGAAATGGGGAGAATTAGGGGTCTTCAACTAAGTATTTCCCACCACTACAGAAGGTGATCTTATTTGAGCTCACTGGAAGGTTTACATTTTCATATAGTTTTTTCTTATGTTTTCTTTGAGTAACTTCAAATTGAGGGAAATGGGAAATAGAAATCTACTGGGAATTTTAAATAGCCCTGTTAAGAGGCTCTGTTGATGGTGCAAACACACGTCAAGTCAAATTGAAACAGCCCTTTTGTATGCTGTAAAGACAGGCAATGTTCTTAAGCCCATTTTTGAACAGAATCCAAGCTCTCTATTTTCTGCTGCCTTACACAGATCTCATTTGCTGCAACATTCAGGAAATTGCTTGATCCAAGTCTTCAGCTTTTCAGAGTTTCAACATTTTCTATTTATGAGCACAGATCCATGTAGAGAAAGTTGTCTGCTTTTAAAAAATCTTTCCAAACTCTAAGGACTATTGTACTTCCAATACATTTATATCTTGTTCTACACGTGAAGAAAGATCTCCATGAAGCCAAGACCCAAGAACGAGTAATGAAGAACAGTGACAATTCTCTCAACAGTGACTCTTTTTTATGTCCAACTTTGTAATGACTTTCCTAGCAATTTATTATAGTCTTGAATGTGTACTTGTGTGATAACTAATTTACCTAGTTTCTACTGATTGAATTGCAAGAGACTGCCTCTGCAGATCATGTCTGGAGAATATATCATGTCTAGAGGTATAATGTTATACCATAAATCCATAAATCCAGTCATAGCAGCATTAAAGTTTGACTGATAAACAATGACAGTGATAAAACATGTCTTTTCCATATAGGTGAAAACCAAAAAAATGCTTTTGAAAAACACAAGAGGTGACTTTGCCTCTCACCAGACTGCTGATTCAAAGCCACTACTTTTTGCCTCTTACTGGGGTAAAAGTCCGTTCTCAGTAACATGTCGATTATTTTACCCTTTAAAGACTAATATAACTGCAAAGCTGCTATACTGAAAGGAGTTTATACCATTGTTAACTGCTAATTCCTACAAGTGGGAATATGGACCTGGAGAAGTTACAGTAGAATAGCATTTCTGAGAAGGGGAGTTTAAGGCAGAACAGCTTTCCAGCAGTTCTTCTTCAGGTGCTTGGCAAAGATCCTGAACAGGAAAGCTATTTGTCTAAATTAAGGCAGTGAGATATAGAGCAGATACTAGAAGGACTTATCTACTTTACATTGTTTCAATAATAAAATATGTATTTTTAATAGTGTCATAGTATTTAAGCTATTATTCCAAAATTGGAGCACTTAGTCACTTTTCAAGTAATAATTTGAATACTTACGGCTACTTTTGAGACTCATGTGTCCTCTGAAGGGTCCCATCAAGGAGTATGTAGGCACCATGGCTATCTGGGACCCTTGGCAGGGAACAAAAATATATTGGTTATGTATTAATGAGGGCATTAAGAATTATGATTATCTTTCTGCAGGTTCTTATAGGAATTACAGAAGAATCATCTCCTGGCCAGAATGCCACACTACAACTGATACAGGTATGGAAAGGCTGCCACTTTGAAATTTACTTTCCCTGCCAGATTTCTTCTGTTTGGTTTAATCCCTCTCAGTTAATAAGACCCTCTAGACCAGATACTTTGAGAGAAAATTCTCTGTTACAGCAGCATTAAGAGGGCAATTTTCTACAGGCCACAAAAATGAGCCACGGCATTGTGCAAAGGTCACATATTTTGCAATCTGAAAGATCATCTCTGCTAAATATCTTTGAGGCAAAAGTAGGAGCAGCTCAGTCTGTTACTGTGCTGCATGTGCCTAAGGGAAGCAGTGGGGAAAAAAGCACAGCATTGGAGATTTTCTAAAGATACTTTACGAAATAGTATAGGCTCACATCACAGAAGCCAGACCTAGAAAAGCCATACCCAACACAGCCAACAAGGCAAACAAGCCCCCTCTCATTTTGAATTAAGGGCAGTTTGCAAGAAGACAGATTCCACATAGACAGACAAATTCCACCTATTTTATGAAGAAATGTCGCATTGCTGACAGATGAATTTATCTCAGGCAAGTAACAGGGTAAATTTTACAGCTAACAGGTAAAATTTAACAGCTGAATGGCCTAAGTCTCAATTTCCGAATCCACAGAAGTTCACAGGAGTCAGACTGACAAAAATTCATGGGAAATCCAGAAGACTTCAGTCCCCACCTGTACAGTGGTATGGTTTTCAACACAATCATGTTCCTTATTCTCTCTAAAATCAAGGAAAAGCTGGTACCTTAATTTGCAAGTCTGATCTTGGAGGCTAAACTTCAATCCTCATTTTTAACTTACTTTTATCTTAGTGAAACTATTTGTCTATATGCAAAAAGTTCCAGCAATAATTTTAACTGTAATTTAAATAGATTTTCTTCAGTTTAAAGACTGATTTTGATTCATCTTAAACCTTCTCCCGGTTAATGTGAAGCAAGGCAGTAGTTCTGCAATGTGCATACATAATCTTCTCTACCAGATCAATCTTATCACTTTAAACCCACACATAAAATTCCATGCTTCTTAAGCAGATAAGTCAACTGGCACACAGGAACCTAGTGCTCAGTAGCTTTATACTCCAAAGGGTTGTCTGGCAGCAGAAGTTGCTTAATTGTTAACTTGGGTTTGCCTGATTTGATTTGACAGTTGTAAAGGAAATATCTCCTTAGAGATGATCCTGAATGTCAAAGGACGTACCAAGTGCCATCAGAACTGGAAAAATCAATACAATTTCTTCTTTGGTTTCAAGGCAACGCCGTAATTTGGGGGAGGAATCAGGAGTATCTGTCCCTTAAACAATGAAACCTTTTCTTTTGTTCTCATACACATATTTCAGAATAACTTTTGGTTTCAAAGGCATGACTGCAAGTTCACAAACCATGTGTTTATGCCTTTAACCAAAATCTAAGAGCTGAGACTTTAGTCAGGTTTTGGGTCTTCATTTGATGACACCTGAAAAAGAGGCTGTTTCTTTCAGAGAGTGGACTTTCAACTGGTTCTGAAATTCAGGCCTCACACTAGGAGCTTCATTTTTAACAAAATCACTTGTCTGGAATGGCCCTCTGAAAGATAAAAGGATGCAGGTAACAGAGAGCATTAGGCAGTGTTCTGAGAAAACAACGGCTGGAAAGATTATGAGCACTGCTTTTTTTTTTTTTTTGGATCAGATGCTCTGCCACCTTAGACATAAAATAAAATACTATGAAATAAATGGGAGCAGAGTAAACTTTATTGCTTTTCCTCTGTGCTCATATTTCTAATTGTCATACATCCCTAAGTTAATAAAATCATCAAAAGGTCAGCTTTTTTTTTTTTTTGTCTTTTGAAAACATCCTTCTGTAGTCACAACAGGATATGGGCAAAGGAAGTTGCTGCTCTCAAATCCAAGGTAACACATCAAAATATTTGGTTATTTCTTAAATCCTATTTATTTAGTTGTATTCCTTAAGCATTTTTAGTCATATTTTGGAAAATAGTGGAACTTAATCATAGTTTCATATATACTGGCTAAAGATTTAAAAACAAATTAGTCTAGCTGCATCTCATATATTACTACTAATAATTTTAATTCTTTATTTTGAAATATAAATGATCTCTGGCTCAATCTTTGCTTCTTTTGGCTTTTTTTTTTAATGTCAAACGTCTTTGAAAGACATGAAGGATATATTGAAAAGATGTCTTAACCATGTGCAACTTTAGGACAGAGTAATTCTTTATCTTCATGAGTCCAATCCTACCACTTTAGCTCAAAAATTACTCTAGTACTATTTGAAGCAGAAAGACATCTGTGGGAAACTGCTTGGAGTGAGGACAGATAAAATGGAAGAAGCATGTATCAAAAATTGTAACTGTTAGGCAGAAGCACATTTAATTTAATAAATGTGTGCTATGTGTAACTCATGACGCAGGCACTAAACAGTTGCTGTGGTGGAACAAAGTCACATTAATGGCAAATCTTTAATTAACCAGTCCCTTACAGGAGTATTTTCAGCAGTTGACTCATGCCAGAATGTTGCTGCTGTTGTTTGAACTCTGGTGACTTCCTGAAGTCTCAATCAGAACTCTGTCCCAGGCTCTGTAAAAACAGTCAGCCACTCATTAACAGACTCAAGAAGTTTATAAGTGAAATTTGCAAACCAGATAAATGGAAGTTAGGGGGAAAATAAGTATTGTCTTTGTTGTGGAGGCTGAAAAAGCTGGCTTTGTTTGTTGTAATGAGATGAAAAGATTTAATGGCAAAGAAACGCAACTTGATTTTCTGAGTATCAGACCTGTGCATAAACCTCAGGACATTGACTTAAAACATGGTTGTAATATGCAGAATTTTTATTCTAATGAGAAGAAACACTACATAACTCTTGTAGCTGCAGCCATATTTGACTTAGGGAGCCCTACAAACTCCTAAGAATGGTGTTTCCCCATAGAAAGCCATAAAAAAGGAAATCGTTTTGGCAAGAAGTATTTTGAAAACTAATCAGATGACAGTTCAGGTTCTGAGGGTTCATTGGGGTGATCCAACACCATGCATGGAGGCAGAGCGTAGGCAAGGTGATGCCACTGTGCCACCATCCTCCAGTCAGCTGAAAGATCAGGCCTTGAATTATGAACACCCTTTTCCTGAGCAAAGTGTCTCAAAGTGAAACAAGGGAACTGTCTGGTGGAGTTTCTGAATACAAAATGTTCAGTCTCTTAAAAGCAGTTACTTGTCAATGTTTCTTACAAGTTAAAGTCCTGTGGGCTTTACACACAGACTTTGTAAAACCGTGCCTTAGCACTATCTTTAAAATAACTCAGCACCTATTCAGATGCTATTATTTCTGCCTTTTCTTAGGATGAAAACAAGTAGTCTACAGCATTTGAAAAGATGCTGGTAATTTTTGTGAAGCTTTTAATTTGAGCCATAGCAGACTAAGAGAGAGCAAAGCTTCTGCCTCACCTCTGCTTAAACTCAGGTACAGCAACAGAAGCTGTTGTGTTTTGGGATACTTTCAGAATGAAGGAATTTTTTAATCCATCATGATTTATGAGCACCTCTGTTAAATATGCATAAGACACAATAGGGAATCTATAACACACACTCAAAACTTACCTACCCAACTATAAATTAAGCCCTGATTTTTGCAGTCATTAGGTGAGGGAACAAGACCTAGGTATAGCACAGGCTCATTTTTATTTAATTATGGGTTTTGTTGTCAACACCATCTCTTCAATTTCTTTGTGTTTTCTGCATTTCTGTAGCACCTGAATCTGCATCCCTACAGAAATGCTGCAGCAGTAACTTTCATTTGTGCCAAACTGCTTTAATTTCACTGGATTATAATGACTCAGTTCAATTGTTTAGTGTCATACTTCACTATTTTACATCCATGCACAGTTCTTTTAACAGGAGACACATGCTGTAAATTACATGTGAGAAAAATCAGATCTTTTTTACAGCAGACAGATGCTAAAATGCTTTACAGATTGGCTTGTATCCTATGGGAATTGTACCTATTGAATATAGACCCCAACACACCTAAAAAGGTGACAGTAAAAGTGCTGAATGGAAGTTAGAGAAAAGGGGAGTTGCTTTTTTCACATTTTCAATAATTACAATACACAGATACAACATGACCTTGCTATTGGCATTCACAGGAAACATAAGACAGGTTCTTTCTGAATATTTTAAAGGATCTACAATGAAATAGATTAAACATACAGCTAAGCATTTTTTTGCTGTGAGAGGAACATTCTCCAAAAACAAGGGATTTGATTCTGAAGTTTTTACTTGTCTCCAGTAAGCTGCTGAGTAGCATCAGCTCCCAGATTTGAGGGCTCTGTGTGTTGAAAAATTTGGCTCTCAGTACAAAAGTTTTTTAAAAAGGTTCTAGCATCAGTCTAGTCTCCTGTCCTATTATTCTCTATTGACAAAATATCCTCTTTTACATAGTCATATTTTAGGATTCATCTCCACATACTATAGTGGGCTGGAAACTGGGGCATATATAAGGCCATTTCCATTGATGAGACTGTGGAAAGATTAGAATAGTTCTGAAACAGAAACAGATTTGATCATACATATTAAGCAATGGTATTTGTGCTTGAAATAGGGGTTATCTATTGATAGAGCAAGTTAGGGTAAAAAGGAGTGGACCTTTATCCACAGGAATGCAGAGCTACAGTGTCTAAGATATGCATTTGGCATTCAGACCTGACTAATAGAAATAGATTATTTTTCAGCATCCTAAAATCCACATTAATTTCCTAGTGGAGTGGCATTACTCTGGGTCCATGTCTTAACACCTGCAGAAGCCTGGTTCTCTTGTCAGGCATCAGATATGGAGGCAGCATTTACAAACTCAATCTAGAACATTAAAACAATCCCAGTCTGACTATTGTTTGTGCAGTACTCTAAAACTGGTCCAAAATTTTCCAGAAAAATAGGATTTTTGTGGCATTATTTGTCAGTTTGTCAAAACAGAAATATTTTGCAGAGAAAGAACAGTGTTTCTCTAAAATTCAGAACTAAGGCCTGCAAGGAATCCTGGCAGCTGCAGGAGAGCAGAGGGTCCCAGGACTCACACCATATGGCCTCCCTTCTGTTGGGTCTGCAGCCAGTCCAATGCTTGCTGTTTCCAGGCCCACCAGCTTTGTGGAAGTAGCAGGACCATCCTCTCTTTTGTTAACCCCAAAACCACATTTGGCCTTTCTGCTCAGCAGCAGGAAACCTGAGAGCTTTGAGAACTCATCTTATGCCAAATCTCTGAGTCCTGAAGCCCTCCCTGGTAGACCCTCACATGGGCTTCTTGGGACTCACACTGGTACAAATTCCTGAAAAATATGGAAGCCCTGGAATCTGGGAACATACAAGACAGACCCTCCAGACTCAACTAATTAAAAAAGACAGAAGAATATAAAGGCACAAGCAGAGGAGTTCTAATATATATTCTAATAAGGCATCATTTCTTTTCCTTAGTTTTGGAACATCCTGTGGAACAATTCTGTCACTCAACTGCCTCTACTAAAGTTATCATGCTTGTATGGGATGAACACTCTGATATTTGTATTTTGTGGTATTTATTTATCTGATATCTTACACCACATGATTAACTGTTAAGAGCTGGAGGCAAATTAAGCAACTGTCACAGTTACATAAGTGATACCTTAGCAAGCCCTTGTGAAGATAGGGATGAACCCAAACCCAGGCCATCCTCCCACTGATCATGGGATCCAATTTTAGCAGTGTGCCTGTCAGCTGCAAGGCCCCTCAACAGAGCAGAGACACTCCTTTTCAAATGCCTTTGCTGTCACTGGGTGGCATCCACTTGTAGCTACAGAGAAAACATGGAGGAGCAATGAGAGACAGATGAAAGCAAGAAAGATCAAGGCAGTCCTTCATCAAATTCCTTTGATGTATAAGGGAGGTGTTACAGTTTGGGTGTCTATACAGGCAGAAAAAGAAGAAAAGGAGACAAATAATAAGGAAACCATAAAAGCATGTGGAAAAATTATGACTCTGCTCTTTATTTTCTGTCTCTTATCATTAGCAAAACAGAACATGGCTTAGCTAATGATGTATTTTAGGAGGATGTCATTCTTTTTATAAGTGCTCAGACATTTTCACTCACTTCTGCATGTCATTTCTGCATACAGATCAATTATTTCTTCTCATCCAGGACAGACACATAATTTCCTAGTAACACTTTCAAGATTCTGAAATAAATAGAAAGAGCACCCTAATTGTACCAGTCCTTTTATCTCAATTAAACATCTGTGGGCTGCTCAAGTACTGATTAGCCTATACTCTTGCCCTGCAGGATAAAGAATGACTCCTGTTGGGCTTCTTATGGGCCAGAGCTCATCTGCAAATTGTTATCATTTACACAGCATCCAAATGAAAGAACTTGACAGCAAGGAGCCTATTCATTAATATATAAACTGTAGTTGATGAAGCACAAATTACATGATTGCCCGAGAAAGTAACTGAGCCACCTCTCAAGTACACAGCCATGCTGTGGAAGCTCATGGATTTCAGTGGGCAACAGAGTCAAGTACTTATTTTAATAAAGGCAGGAACTCTTTTTTGGGTTTCTAAAATAAGCACGCTGCAAGTGAGGCACTTCACATTTATCAACAAGAAATATGGCCCCTTCCCGGGCAGGTAAAATCAAGATAGAAATAAATTTATGCTGTCTCTGCTGATGGATTTGAACTTGCAGCTGGCACTTTACTTCAGTTATTTTAGACTCCTTTGAGAATTCAAGCCCTGAAATCACATCTATCCCCATCTCCCTCATTTCTTCAAAAAATCTGTTTTTCTTCCTAGCAGAGAGAACACTGACTTTAGCAGGATGGGTGCAATACAGTCTCTCCCTTCTATCAATGCCCAAGACTCAACTTGGACATGGTTACACCTTAGAGTATCCTTTTCTCTACTGCCTGGGAGGTTGGAGGCAGCATGCAGCCAAGGATGTGCAGCCTACTCCACCAGCATGCTCTGCTCTCCCTCAGAGCAAGCAAATGTTTTCTCTCTATTCCCTGTGAAGAAGGTCGAGTGCTGTGGTGATGGAAATTTCCTTGAGCTTCAAATTGCTGTGAAGGGTTCTGCTGTCGTGACTGTGCAGCAATGTACTATCTGTCAGATTTTAGGAATACGTTTATAATTAGTGTCTAACTTAGAGAATCAAAGACCATGATATGTACCTTTTCCCCTTCCAATCTGTTTTGTCTACTTAAACCAGAGGTTTAAAGTTTCTCAGGGCGATAGTTGTCCTTTACTCTGTGCAGACATGTGCCTCACAAAATGAGTCTTGATCTGCCACATTTAAGCAGCAGCACAGCACAACCAATGAGTCACAAGGAACAATTTAACTACAAATAAGCACTGAAATATGAGATGGGTGCTGTTGGAAAATCCTGAGGTTTATGTGTTCACCACACTGGTCAGCCAAAGATTGAAGGCCGTTTTTCCCCAAAGGGCTGAGAGAGGAAAAAGGGAAAGTATTGTGTTCTTGACCTGTTCTTAGACTTTCCCAGACATCTACTTATGGCCAGTACTGGAGACATATTTGACCAAATAAACTTCTAGTCAGATGCAGGGCTGCACTGGTGAAGTGTTTTGCCACTTTATAGCCTTCCTATAAATGATATTACATACAATGGAAGTTATAAATGAGAAAAAAAACTATTCAGACTCAGTTCCTTCTGTCAGTATAGCTTGGCTGATAACTTGTCTCCATTGTTTTGAGCAAGATAAAGCCACAGGCTGCATCAGGTCCACTGACCTACAAACAGAAGAAAGCCCAGCTCTACCAGTCTTGTATGCTTTATTTGCCATTTGATCTCCTCTTGCCAAAATGGCTGAAACTGGAAATAATACCTAGAAGGACCAAAAAACAAAACCAGAGAAAATTCACTCTTAATTAACAGGCCTTCACATGACTTATTGTGTTAATTTTACCCTAGTGTTTAGATGCCAAGGAATGGCAGGACATGTGTGAGCTACATTAATTTAGAAATGAGAATGTACCTCAAAAAAAGAAATTAAATCAAAAAGTTGAAAGAGAGCACAGAAAAGAATATTTAACTAGAGCAGCTAGTAATTGCTGTCTCTTCTCCCTTGAGTTTTAAATATTTTTTCCATTACTTGACTGAATTTCCTCCACTCATGCACATGCTTTGACTTTTTCTACATGACATGACACTGGAATGTTATTGCCTGACAAAGCAAGAAATTTTGAAGCCAACTTCTGTTCTATACAGTGAGGAATTGCTGAATTTTTCCTCTTTTGTCAGGCATAATGCACTATAAGATAAAACTAGAGTTCAGAACAATTGCTGAAATGACACTATTGCATGAATGAATTACGTGAATAAGTCTATCCTTTATTTTATTGTGATTTCAACAAGAAAATAATTTCATCCCTTTAAATGGTCATACTATTTATTATTATAGTATTATTTCTATTTTCCATTTTTCAACTCTCAGAGCTGTAAACCATCACTGATGTGCCATGTGGTAGGTCAAAGGTGACCATCTTGAACATAAGATCTTCGCAAGGAACTGCAGTTCCCGTTTGAAACCTGCTGGCTCACAGCAGTAAGCTACAAGTTTCTACAGTTCACAGAGGTAATATGGCCTCTTCCTGCAGCAGCTGCACCAGACAGAAATAACAGACTGATGGCTGAAGAGATGAAATAAAAAACTGGGAACTTCTTCTTTTCTTTATGTCTTGTCAGGGGCATGCTGTGCACTTGGCAGGGTGTCCAGGAAGCTCAGTCCAGCACCTTCGGCACTGGTGAGGCATAAACAGTGTCAGGTGTCACAAAGCAAAGTCACCATCAGCCACAAGTGTGGGCACAGCAGTGACATAGGAGGGTGAAGCACTGGATACCAGGAAATTTCTCCAGAGCAGGCAAAAATCTCCTGGTGGCCAAAAGCCAATAAAGCAGCTCTGCTCCATCTAGTCACAAAGCCTCTAGCACAAGGATAGCAGGAACAGAGATGCTTCTGCTCCTAAATGGCAAGGAAAACCCCCATATGAGGCTGTATGAAGCGCAATTCAGGGGATAACAACAGAGCCAGTATAAGTCACTGAGGGTATGAGCACTGTCTGTTCAAGAAGCTGAGCTTTCTGTGACTTATGTCAATAAAATAATGTTCCTTTGTATCAGAACTGCAGTCCATCAAGTTCAGCATCCTACTACCAGGATTCTGCCTTTGAAGTACCTGAAAAAACCCCTTCAGCAAGTAAATATATAATCCAATCTGTTCTTGTCCTCGTACTACATCTTCTAATATCCAGAATTTACCTTCTGAAAAAAGGGCAAGGTTAATTATTCTTCCCAGTAAATCTATTAGAATTTGCTACAGAGCAGTTGATACATCAGTTTGTGTTATCTTTACACACAATTAAAAGGATGAGAAATAAGATCTCAGTGTTTATCAATACATTTTAGTACTAGCAAACACTTCAGCTGCTGCCCTGAAAGCATTTCAATTCCTCTAAAGTGGCAAGTAGTATTAACTCAGCATTTTAAAATCTTCCAAATACTCCTGTGAACTGTATACTGTGACACTTCAACTAATGAGGCCAAATTAACAACTTCAAAGTTTTAAATTAAAGAACTAAAACCAGCCACTGATGTCTAAATGTGCTGAGATAAAATTAAACCTGTGATTTACAGCCAAAATGTCTAAAGTTGCACTGTCACAAAGTTAAGGTGAACAATATGTTATCAGAGATTAATGATAAACTCAGCCAAGGCTGAGACCAGCAAAATTTTGGGAGAGTTATAAGTGGTAAAATTATCCTCATATATTTGTGAGATCTTGGCTTAATCAGCTAGGATGAAAAGAATGATATCTTAATGTTTCTTTTCTGAGTGACAAACATAAAAGCTTTCAGTAGGAATTCACTTCCCTTGCAGAATGGGGCCAAAGAGTTGTAAATAACTAAAAGAGTTAAGACTTTCTCATTACTTTAATGGATCAAGCTGCCAGCACCAGCCAGATCCTGAAGTCCCTCTTTACCTGGCTGTACCTGTATATTCCTTGGTGTGTCTTAAAAAAGATCTTTGGCCTCTGCATTTTTGGGCAACTAACAGCTCTTTGTGTATGAATGAGCATGTTTCTATAACTTAATAACCATTTCATTAATTCAGATGGGAACTTCTTTATATTGTTGTAATTTCTTAATATTTTCATACTATGCTAGTCCAGAAGTCACTTTTTGCATATTTTTATTTCTTTGTAATTCACACAAAAAAAAAAAGACCAGAGAGAAAAAACACCCCATAAAATCTGTTTCCCATTTTTATCCTTTACAACTGGCCCAACAAAACACTTAAAAAAAAATATAATGACTGTAATGGGCGACTACATTTTACTTGTGATTTTCAACCACAATTTTAAATTTGGTTCCTGCTCCAGCCCCCACTGAAGTCCACAATGATGTTGACATTGGCCCAATAAAATCACAGTTTGATCCTCTAGAATCTCACAGGTGTTTCCAAGCAGAAGGTATGAAGAAATATGGGCAAGTATGTGCATGTTTGTGAGAGCAACAGAGGCCACACCTCTATCTTGTATTCCAAAACTATGTACTCAAGTAGTTTCTTCAAATAACAACAGGGCTTGGCTGAAAGGGGCTTTGTTGACTTCTAAAACTTAACAAAATGAACTCTTCAAAATATGCAGCTGTACCGGACTGTTGCAACTAAATTTATTTTCTGAAAAAAAGCCACTTTCTGCTAGCTGTTAATTAAAAAAAAAAAACAAATGTACCTGATTACAATGAATCACTGTGAAAGAGATCTCTGTATCTCCAGATGCATGAACATTTGCAAGGTGGTACTGACTAAGCTACTACAGCACAACACTGGCTGGCTTCATCATGGAGACTCAGCTCTTCTTCTCAGTAAATGACCTACAGTGGTGTGGGACAGTTTCCTGATTTTTATTTGCTCTTTCTTATCTTCTCAAAAGGTGCAAGGCACAGGTTAGGTCAGAAAGCAAGCAGAGCATTCAGTAGGAGAGAACGACATTGTTTAAAACTACGGCACCGCAAAGCTAACAGGCTTTACTGAACACGGGATTTTTTTTAAAGTTTTTTTTTATTTTTTTATTTTCACTGTGCAAGCAAGACCATTCCTGTTGCAAGGCGAAATTAGTTAACAGAGCGAGATCATACAGCATAGTAGGGGAGCCCTGCTGTTCCTTCCAGAAAGAACGTCAGAACTGAAAGGAGGAGGTATTAAATGCAATTCCCTGCTGCTCGCTCTCTTAAGGCACCGGCAGCTCTCCACTGGAGGCCTGCTAGCTGCAATCAAAGTTTGCCCTAAGAGACCTTCTCCACCACAAACCCATAAGCACCAGCAACACACCAGATAGAAAGCTCTTATTAAATTTCAGTCCTGGAAGCCTTACGTGAAGGGCGATCCTCAGTTCTGCTATTTCCGAGCCAGGCTCTACAGGACTTCACAGGATCACAGGGCACTGGAGGTGGCAAAGGGACCTCTGGAGGTTGTTTGGTCCAACCCCCTGCTCAAGCAGGGCCACCCAGAGCTGGAGGCCCAGAGCCGAGTGCAGGCGGCTTTTGAATGTCTCCTAGGAGGGACAGCTCACGGGGCAACCTGCGCCGGTGCTCTGTCACCCTCAGAGGGGGCAGGGGTTCCCGGCGTTCAGGGAGTGCCCGCTCTGTCTCCCTGCGTGCCCCTGGTGTCCCTGGGCACCCTGCAAGGGCTCTGCTCCTGGCTCCGCGCCGAGGAAGGCAGGGGAGAAGGCAAGGAGGGAGGGAGAGAGGGAGCCCGCCGACGTGCCGCGGCCCCGGCCCCACACAGCAGCACCGGCGGAGCCGCCCGCGCCCTCGGATGCCCGGGGAGGAGCGCCGTGCCCGGCCCCGGCCGTGCCCGCCCCCGGCTCTCTGCCCCGCAGCCATCCACGCCCTCCCTTCCATCCATCCATCCATCCATCCATCCATCCATCCATCCATCCATCCATCCATCCTTCCATCCATCCATCCATCCATCCATCCATCCGCCCTCCCCTCGCCTTCCCATCCCCTCGGGGCCCTTCCCAGGGGCGCTCTCTCCCCCCGCAGCAGCAGCAGCAGCAGCGGCGGTGGCGGTGGCGGGGCCACTCCGGAGCCGCTCCAGGCGCTGCTATTTATAGCTCAGCCGAGCTATTTTTAGAGGCGAGCGCGGGTCTGGCTCGGCAGCAGAAGCTGGCGAAGCGTGAGCGGCTGGGAGCGGCGCGGCCCCGCAGCGCTCACTCACGGACGGCCAGGAGAGACCCGCGGAAGGTGTCCGCCTGGCACATTAAGCATTTGGGGCTCCAGCGCGGGGTTCAGCCGCTCAGGCCGGCCCGGGCAGTCCCAGAGGGACATCTGCGCCAGAAGTCTGAGGTGTGAGCCAGGCCGAAGTGACCAGAAGCGCAATATTGGCGGTCAGCAAGGCCCTGTGAGGGCTGTGCCTTAGTGCCTTTCTGAACCAGGCATCTCTTCGAAGGTGTCACAAAAACACCAGGCTCTGAAAGCAGGAATGCTCCCCACACACTTAATATTCAGAGCAATGTTAATGATTTAAAGAGCTATTGATTGAGATGAGCACTTGAAGCTTAAGTATCAGTCATAAAAGTGCTTCGTTATCAATACGCAGTCTTTGGAGCTATCTTAGAAACAGGCATTATTGTGGGAGTTCATTAGCTTTTTTGAGAGCATGCACTCACCCTGAAGGGTATGTCCTCTCTTTGCTTGGTACGTTAAATTCACATTAAACTTACAGGGAGGCACGTGTGTGTAATGAACCAGTGTATAGCCCAGGGCACGCACACTCTATCTCCGGCCTCCATTATCTGCATTGAGTGACCAGAGGATAAACTAGGGCTCATGTGAGCACTACCCTGATATTTCCTGCAGTTTTTAAAAAATGTGTTTATCCAGAACTCTGTCCACTACGTCAGATCATGCAGCTCCCAAAGGAGCTGTTGAGAAGCTGTGTGACAGTGCAGAGCTGGAACTGAAGAAACCTCAGTGGAAGAATACAGGTCATAGGATCAGGCAGAAAGGTTATACTAAAGAAAAGCAGAGGCTCATGTAAATTTGAAGCAAATTCTTCAAGGGATTGTTAGCAGGGATAAAATCTAGCATTTTCAGAGCCCAGATAGTGTTTTAGCACTTCACCTGAAGGAGTATTTTAATTAACTGGCAGTTATAATACACTCTTACTTATTGTGCCCGAGCCACTGCAGAGGAACAGCTTTGTTTTAGCCACCGTAGAGTAAGAGGTGAGGAAGGGCACTCTGAGTAGAACATACTGATTCTTGGTGCTCCTTGTGGATGCCTAAAGAGGTTTAAACATCAATATCATGCTCCAGAAAAGAGTATAAATAATAGAACACAAATTGATGCAGTGCCTTGCCATTTTTCATGTAGAGAGTGACCAGCTGTTCCAGAGTCATCCTAGAAGTTCCCTCTCTGACTGCCATCTTCAGCCCAAGTGGTATGTAGAGCAAGAATGGATCTCAGTACAGGACGGAGGTTAAACTTCCAGCTTCAGAGACTTGTTCAATGTTTTCAGTCACTTCCAAAAATATGCCCATGTGGCAAGTAGAAGACAAATTCTCTGCCTAAAAGCCTACAGATTAATTAAATCAGGCAACTAAACATTTTTGTCTTCTAACTTCTTGACTTCTAGCAGATCACTACTAGTGACAAAGGTTCTGAAGAGCAAGCTATGTTTTAAATTTCACCTAGGCAGTTAATTTGCATAGAAATAACTGAGTAGTCCTTTAATTATCCCATAGTTCTGTTGAAGATAGACAAGAGCTACAGCTCATACTCTCAGTTATGCTGGTGTAGCAAGAATAACAAGTAGCTAGAAAAAAAGCATTTTTGTTATTGAAGTCAGGACACGCATGTCCGAATTCACACAGGGAACGGATTTCATAAGTAAGAGGATACCATTTATCCACAGTCGCCGCTTGGGGTTGAACCAAGAGAAAGTGGCGTAGATCACACGCCTGCAATCAAGGGAAGTTTCTCTTAATATGCTCTTTCTTTTACAACCAAGACGAGGCTTTTACATCCTTTAAGCACCTACTTTTCTCCCATCAATTGTTGTTTTGATTAAAGAGGAGGAAAAGCAAAACAGACATCGTATGTATAAGACAGAGCTATTTTGAAGAGCTTCCTTTACAAACGTTCCTCTCAGGACCCCATCTCTCTCATAGAGTGGATCTCTGTTCTGAACTATCCTTCTCCGTGAACAGGTAAGTTTGTATGCTTTTATTGCCTTTCCATCTAGCGCAGGTTTGTGGCTTGTATTTGATTACTATATCTTATGCTGGCACTCTTGAAAATGAAAAAAAAGGTTTGTTGAAAGCAAACTAATAAAGAAATTCTGAATGCTGGGGAATAAGCAAGAGAGATCATCAAACAGCAAATTGTTTGTTATGCTCATAAAGACAAAATAAGCTCTCTGCTGTTCTTTCTTCTTTTTCTTTAATTAGACTTAGCATCTTCTTTTCATGCTGACCATGGTAGAGTTTTGATTGCAGCCTTACTTTTGTTAAACTCAGTAACAAGACTTTTTTGAAGACCCAATTTTGCAAGAATAAGACAATCTCAGTCTTACTGTATATAACTTCTGATTTGATATGTTTCTGGACAATGTTTGTCTCATACCTAAAGAAAGAAATACAACTCTTTCAAAGTGATTTGGTCAAAGTTATACTCAGTGTTTGGGTTTGCAAATGTTCAAGATTGAGCAACTTTTTTATTTCAATTCACAAGTGGGAATAAGAAGCTTTGAACTTTAAAGCTGATTATTGTGACATTCCAGTTATGTTATTATTTTCACTTTTTCTGATACAATTTTGTCAGGAGACAGCATAAAAAGAAATATTAATAAATATTGGTCTGGTTCTGCAACCTTTTATGTGCGTGAGTAATAGCACTGAGACTGGAGGGACTGCTACTCCTACAGGTAGAACAGTGATGGGAACATTTTGTTCCTTAGAGATTTAATTCATTAGTAAAATACAAGGAAGATGTATAAAAATTCAGTGGTGCTGGACTTTTCAAGAGGCACAGCAACTAAACAAACAGTTGAATGGTCTAGCAGCAGCAGGAGACCTGTTAATGCAAACACTTAGTGGTGTGACTCATAAAAAACAAGCTGAAAGAAAAACATTAACCAGATTGCCCTTTCTCCCTCCATCCTTCCCTCCCTCCTTCCCTCCTATCTGCTTCCCTCTCCCCCCATCCTCTATCTTAAAAGCTTAAGCAGATGAACACCACAGAATTTTCCCCTACTTGGTTGTGGTATATCCAAAAGAATTGGTAAGGAGGGCAAAAGTGTGATGTCATTCCATTTTAAATTGTAAACCAATCTATGTCAAAGCTCCCTCTTGCTGAATCCCCAAAAGAGGTCTAAAGAGTTTTTCTATCTGTCTTACTACATTTGTTAGTCACCATCTCGGTGTACAGAGCTAATCCAAACATGGAGAACAATCCTGGAGTAAAAAAAGCCATCAAGTCTAAGACTTCAAATGTAGTGATGCTGCAAAAACTACTTAGAAGCTTTAGAACCTCATTTTCTAAACTATAACTATCAGACATTACTGTATAATCCCAACCTTCAGCAATCTTAATCCATCTATGGGATTTTCATGTGAATTAATTTTATCCCTTGGTTCTCTGCTTTCTTTCTCTCTGTGTTTCTTTCAGTGGATATTGTTAAGTGCTGGATGTACCGTGATGTGTTTGGAGTTTTCTCTGCAGTTGTCTGTGGCTTTATTATTCTAAATTTTCTTTCCAGGAAGCTGCAGTCACATGAGTTTAACCAACATGCCTCTCACGTTGCGAAGAGGTCACATTAGCAAAGGGTCACGTTTGAGTCAATGTGAGATTCAAATTATTAGAATTGAAATGTAGTTAATGATTGTGGTTGCCAATTATCACTCAGGCAGGAGACCATTCTCTTAAGGGACTCCCTAAAGCACAGGTTTTACTTTAGAGAAATTATCAGCTGTCAATGCTTACACTACCCTGTGAACATCAGTGGAGATTGCACATATTGCAACTCCAAGCACACCATAAAGACTGCAGAAGACTGCTGAGATTATTTCTGCCTCTTCTTTTCTTATATGGAATGTAAAAATCTGCATTCTCACTCATCACCATGCTAAACTGATGGGTACTTATAAATGTACTTACATCTGCTCATTTTTCTCCAGACTACATCTTAATGGCACAGTTATAAGTTACTCTTGTTTTTGCTGAAATTTAAAAAGTAAAATCTATCCTTACTGTTTCTCATCTAATATATAAATAGCCTGCTTTGTTTCTTGGAAACCTGAATACTCACTGAAATAAACTGGTAGAGGAACAAGTTTCTAAAATACATGTTTCCAACCACTGGGAGGAAGTCTATCTTATTAATATATTTATCATTAATCTGCAGTAATGATCCAGAAACTCAAACCAGCAGGAAGGATAAAAATATAGAGGCAAGCCTTAAATAACTTGTTGACAGAAAAGATTTAGAAGTAAATTTAACCCCAATCTCAGCTACAGTGACCACTTACCACTCTGGTTTTGCATGGCATTTTATTGGGTGCTTTTTACTGCTTCATCACACATCTGTACAGCAGACTTGAGCCTTCATAGGAAACTACACAGCTGAATGCAGCACCACAAGAGAAGGCAGGATTTGGGAGCTGGTGCAAGAAATCTCTTCTCTAAACCTGTTGGAGGGTACACCATCAGTATCTTCAGTTCATGATATGGACTTTGTAGGCAGGGCTGGTAGATTCTACAGGTCCTGGAGTCATGGAGCTAATTAGGCATTACAGTGATGAAGTAGCTCAGCCTGGATGAACACATCTACCAACCATATGGAGCTCTGCAGGAATTCTCTGTCTGGAGTGACACTTAGGATAGAAACGTTCAGTCTCATAAAGGAGAGTATCTTTAGGGCATGTGTCAAGTTAGGCTTGGAGTGGAGGATTTAACATCTTCACCTGAGACTGCTGAGTATTGCTTTTCTGTGTTCACTGCAGAAGCTACATCTGCACAGTGAAAGGAAGGATGAACACAGATTCAGCCTATTTTAGAAAAAAGCAAGACCAAATGTTGGTTTGCATTCTGAGCTTCATTTTTCCAAAATAAAACTCATGATCCAGTGATTCCAAGCCCTTCAAATTCAAAGGAAAAATATAAGCTGTATAAATGCTGATGGACATGTATGAGATTTAATTAATGGTATTAATAAGAATTCAAATTATTACTTAATTGTTAATAATGCAAATATTTCATTAACATGTTTAAAAATAATTAGATGAATCTCTTTTAAATTATTTTCAACAGATCTCAATCTGGATGTAGATGGATGATCCTTGTTGAAGTGCAGGGATATCTGCTGAAATATTTAATTTTTGTTACGAGGGTACATTCCATGGCATTGCCATGTCATGTGTTACCTTGGCTGTAACATTATTTTGCCTAAATCACTATGAAAGCACAGTTCAATGCATTGTGCAAGAGACCTGGTGACTGCTTCCCAGCAATGATGAGAATGAGTTATGAGCCTCTCTGCTTCTTCCTAAAATAACAGGGAATGAATTTCATGTGGGCAAACACTTGACTCATTCTTCTTGGAACTGTTAGCTTACCACACAGGACTTGGAGGCTGCTCAGTGAACCAGTCCACGGTTCACAGGAAGAAGAAGCCTCCAGAGGAGCTCAGACACTCAAAGAATAGCATTCTTGGCCAAAAATAACTCTGAGCACTGAAAACAAATTGAAAAAAGTGTTGGTCTACTTGTAAATCTGTTGCAGCAACATGTACCTCCAGTCATATCTGAGAGATGAATGGTACATCCATCTTTGTCTCTTCGCTCTTCTGTTTCCAACCCAAGCTTCTTCCCAACCAAACCAGCACTACATAGGATATACATAGGCTTGTGACCATGAGTCACAGGATCTATGTCAGCTGCTGCTGGGGAGGACCCTGGTGCAAGATGTGAAGGTAAGAACGGCTGCCTTGGGGCAATTGCAATGATGCAGTGATATCTGCACAGGGGCTGAGAAAAGCAGGAGGGCTGAGGACAGGCTGGAACTGTAGCAATGGCAGCGTGAGAGAGGGACAGTCCCACATAGGATGCTGTACAAGGAGGATAGATAGGCATCATGCTTGGAGTGTCCTGAATGAATGTGCAAAGGATGTGATGTACCACATTGTGTTGGGGGTTTCAGCAGTGTTTCATATGGATGTGTGTGAACGTGGGGGTGGGGATGAGATGGATCCAGAACAGCAGAATCAATACATCTCTCCTATCTGTTCACACTTGCTGGTGAACTGGAGGTCACTTTTCCTCCTCCATCCTACACAGATGCTGTCTGGCTTGCTCTTGGGTCTGTAGCAGACTGTGAGGAATGGCATGGCCAAGTTTTTGAGTCTATGTGTTTTGTCTTGACTGACAGACTTCTGCAGACACTTTGGCACGAAGTAGAAAATGGCTCACTGACAGCAGAAGGAATATGTCCTTCTTGGAGATGTGAATTCTTCCTTGGATGAAGGAGCTGCTGTGTACTGCCAGCTAGCATTCTTGCTGAATGTGAAGTTTCCAAATTAAAAAATGATTTAACTATACACAATGCAATATATGCTATGAAATGCTGCAGTGCCATTAATCTTTATGGACAATTGTGTAGATAGGAAACCAAACCCAAACCTACCTACACACCTTCTTTCCTTCATTTGTGTTCCCTTCCCTACTCCCTGTGCAACTCCTTCATGACAATGATAAAACATTCTTTCCTGACTCGCAGGTTTAAATAGGGGGATAAAGAAAGTGATCAGCCTGACAAGAGCAAGGGAAAGGGTCTGGAAATATTTGGTGACAGTAGGAAGGAGAAGAATTGATCACTCCTCTTTGTGTGATCACTTCTCATTCCCTTGCTTATGAAATTTTATAATTCCAGTACTGGTACCAGGGAAAGTATAATCTTTTCTATCCCTGGGAAAATTTCAGGTATGCCTGCTCCAAGAAGTATACTTAACATCCTTGTTTGTATGCTGACAAATCAGTCTTCATTCCAGAAATGGCACGAGTCTCCAAGGAAAGAACAGCTTTTCTCTTTCTGAGTACTCGTGGCCTGAGGCTGATCTCTGTAAACTGTCTACAACTGAGGTTTCTCTGCACTGGGAAATTATATTCATGTTGGAACAGGAATGCAGGAAATTAATGTGGTAAGAAAGACTGTGCTAAACACAACCATCTATATTTGGAGTTGGACTCTCCTTTGTGCTAAATCCTGCTTACCTACCCAGGAAGCTATAAAAGGATCTTGGAAGTGGGTAAAATTATTAGAATCAGAGGCTCTAAACAATATATGGAATACACCAATTTGAAAGATATATTTTAATAAAACTTACTGGAGTAAAGAGAGCATGCAACAAGTAATCTAAAGGAGAGTTATCATTGCCTTAAGTGGTCACAGCAGCTTCATTGAAGTTGAGTTTGTACTTGATAACAGAGATAAGTAAAATAAAAAACCTGTGAACAACTTTATAGACTCAATGAGGATCATGTTTTTATTTTAGTATGCTAGAAGAAATATTATTAACATGGTTATGTTCTCCTGAAGACACATATGTCAAAAAAGCCTAGGAAGTATCCAACACCATTGGCCCATTCTTGCAGAGGTTTAGGAGATGGCATTTAAAAATGGCAGGCTCAGATTGACATGAAAATCCCACTTGTTAAATGTCTTTTAGGACCAAACTTCCTCTGTTCTATTCAGCTGCTAGTTTTGATGGGACCTGTGCATCACTAGGAGTGCTTCCTGTTACAGTATGTTAGTTTTGAACTAAGATAGGTTTCATTTGCCTTCCCTGTGAACTGCCATATGTAAGTACATCCAATGGGTTTGAACAAATCATAATATGACTGGAAACATTAGACAGTAACTACTTAATCCTGCAGTGATTTTATTAATTTTTTCTTTGTTACTAAGGTAGTAAAAGTAATTGAAATGTTAATCTAGAATATTTACTAGGGCATTATGTCTACTCTGTATTCAATTATTGTTGCAGTGCTGTGGGTTAAAACAGATTCGCCGTTAGAAAAATATTAAATTCTTGTATCTCTGTAGTTTTGACTTAAGGGATTGAGCTGCATTAATTGTGCTTGTTTTCTGCCCACAGGGCATAAAGAGAAGATCAAACAGTTGGCAAGCCTTATATGACTTTGACATTATTGTATCCTAACAACAATAGGTCTGCAAAAGCAGGAATTTTTCCATAAGTTAGTCTATAGCGTAACTGTTTTTGCAGGCAGTGTAGTGCAGGTGTAAAAAAGCTAGCGAGGGTGCGACCTTGGGGAGTTCTATACTTGGTACTTTCAGATTCAGATCATGGGTTCTTTTTGTTGAGCTTGGATAGAGTTACAAGAAATATTTTTAAAATTAAGGGATATACATAGTACAAGGTGGAAGATTCTGGTGTTATTTTAAGTCTGTTTTCATGCAGCATAGAAAGTGACACAGTGTTTTGGATATTGTCCTAAGAAGAAAAGCCAAGAAATTCTGTTTTTCAATCCTGATACTGACATTTACTCAGTGCCAGAAAGAATGAGGCAGCTCCTGAGGCACAGTTATCCCACTTTTGCTAGAGGATCACTAACTCCCCTGTAGTTACTGTATTTTCAAAATGTAGAAATAATTCTTATATTATGAAGGTTAATCAGATCGTGTATGACAAATTGAAGATTGAGTATTGAAGAAATTACATACTTTGAAATAGGGCTCAGTATCTAATAACCTATCAGATAGCTGGCTCCTGCTCCCTCTCCCTTGCAACAATTTTGCAATTTGTTTTAATGACAGTAGGATGACCTCCAGAGTTTCTACAATTTTCATACACATTTTATTTGAAGACTGCAAAGCCTGTTCTAAATGACTCTTTGTGTTGTCTCCAACTCCAACTCCCCGTCGCACTTTTAGTCCTGTGATGATTCAGGAGACAAAACAGCTACTTAAGCCATAAGATCCTTTAGCATTTTAGATATTTTATCATGTATCCAAATTCCAGCATTATGTCAGATGCACATTTTCTCTACTTTCATAGCTCATTATACACTATTCAAAAAGAAAGCCAGTGGTTCCATCAGCTGAATACTCCAGTATATAGATGTGATCAAAGTGGAATCATGACAAATAAACACATAGGAAAAGCATAATTGTACAATTGCAGGCAGAAGAATCAAGTGTGTGCCTACTTACTGTATTTGGACTGGAAAGAACTATTGTTTTGTAGGAATAAATTCCCAGCTAAGGGAAAATAAATTTTCTAGCATATCCCAACCTGAAAATTCAGGGGAATTTAAAGCTGCACGTGAAATTCGTGGTTAAGACCCAGCACTGGGGAAAGTAGAAGTGATGATGAAGTAAGTCACGGTAAAATGATGACAGATAAATCTGCAAGATAAATGGTGTGATAAGTCTGTGCAGGTCTGCCAAGAGAGATGATTTTTGTTTATGCTGTACTTGCACACTGTTCCATCTGCATACTTGTGTCAATTCTCCAAGACAAGTGCTCAGGTGCTGAACTGACTGTCTGGATATGGAAGTTTTTGGGAGCTGCATCCGTTCCCCTCTGCATGTGGGAATAGGTATTGCTGTATGGCACTCTTCCACATCCTCGACCTGACAGCTTCACTTCAGGAGTGGGGGACAGCAGTGGTGGCCTCAGGTGCTTGTAGCCTCAGCTGGTGCTGAGCCCCTGGCCTTGTGCTATTGGCATTTTGGGGGATTTGTAGGTCTTAACTCTTGTCTGCTCCCCACCTCATTTCAAAGAGCACGGTCGGATTCTGGCTCCACACTCTTGCACAGGAACTTCTCTCAAACCTCAGGTGTTTGGAGAATGAAGGGAGAACACGGTCCAGGTTTCCTACCATGCCAGAGCCCCACATGACAGGCAGGCAGGACATTACGTGTCCACACCCTTGCTGACGGACACAGGGCTGTGCAGGATATGTCTCTCTTCCCCAGTGCAGACATTCAGATACATTTTAGTGGGAATTCCTCACCCTTGCTGCAGACACTTATATGGCTACAGTAGTACTTAAAATTCAGGGTTGTTCAAACCTCTGGAACAGAATTTGGTCTGTATTAAGTAAATTGTATTGAATTTAGAATCTGTTGTTGACTTCCAGTTAAATCAACAAATATGAATGAGAAACAATTAAATACATTGCTTGCTAACTGCACAGAGGATGTATGTCTTCTATTACATCTCATTCTGTTATTTTTGTCTTTTGGTTAACAAATATAATAAACATGCCCAACCTAAATGCATTACTGCAGGATGCTAATATACTGAGGATATTGAATATAACAGTTGTCCTGGAGAAATTGTCCAACAGAACAAATAAAAAAATACACAAGTAATTTTATACGATTTGATGTGATTATTCTGTCTTAAATTTCTAAGGACAACAATTATCACTCTAATTACTTTCTCAGAAGTCCTAAATAGCAAGATAGAGGAACAAAGGATAACCAGCAGAGTCACAGACCAGTAACAGACTTAGACCATCTATAGTGAATTTTGCTGTAGTTTATTTTAAATGATTGTGCAGCATATGCTAAGGGACTCTTTCCTAAGAGAAGTGAAAATAGTAATGAGTAATATATTTGTGCTTTATAGAGATATATGTTCATGAACATGATTTACCTGACCTTGGTCAAGATTTGGTTATCTGTCAGAAGGCTTCTCATCTTTTATGAAAAATGTATTTTCTGAGAAATAAATTATTTAATTCAAAGCTACATTTTTCAGTAAAACAAACAAGATTCCCAAATTCAGAGCTTTCAAGCACACAAGAATGTTGATCTAATCACTCAGTATTATTTTGTGTTCTTTTATAAAGGTTTCAACACTGTAATTTAAATCAGCAGGCTACCTGATTCAACATGATTTTCTGAGAGATTCCAACTGAGCCTTGATCTGTAAAAGTATATACTTTAAAAAGGTTCTCATTCTTGTAGTGCAAGTGCTCAAGGATTGAATGAAAGAGTGAAATCAAGGTACGTGTGAAGGCCTATTTTTAGTTTCACATTTTACATAGCCAGGTTGGTTACAAATAGGATGTGTGAACTTTGGAGTAAGAATTGAAATTGACCACAACCATGTATTTCTTGAAATAGCACATGGTTAAATAGATACTGATACTTTTACTTCTGCATGAACAATGCTCTTTGGACTTCTTCAATAAATAAAAAACCCCAGGAAATTGATGCTTTGAGCCTTCAGAGTCTTCACACATCCTCAAGACCAGTGCAAGAAATCCACTTACTTTTTCTGTCATTTTCCTGTTATCAATCGTAATTCATATCAAAGGAGTTGAATCAGAGTCTTATACATATACATAGAGCCGTTAGCTTTGAAACCAGCTGCCTTGAAATACAAAGTTGTTCTTTGCAGGGAACAGCTCTAGACTTGTCTGTGTTGAAGATATTCCCATATAAATAGCATTTCCTGAGTTTTCCTGTGATTTTCCTTAAACTTGACAGTCTTGGTTGGTTTTGGGGTTTTAGGCTGTCATTGTGTTCCATTTCCAAAATATGACTGAAAGAGACCTGTGCTTTAATCTCCATGTGACTGATAGATTTTTATGTTCCAAACACCCACCATCCCAACTGCAATATATCTAAAATATGATCTATAGCTTCCTGCAAATTTGCATAGAAGTTCACAAATATTAGTCATTTTGAGGAATGACACTCATTTTAATACCAACAACCATCATGTGCCAAATAACTTCGTGTCTCCTTACCTGTGCACTTGTGTTGGTAAAAATTATTTGTGTCATGTCACGCAGAATTGCAGAGCAGTGTAGATGAGTCCTTGTGTGCCCTCATATCACTTTAAGTTTACTGCTTGAAGGCTGTGCATCAAAGCATTTTGTGCATCATTAGCTTATTCCTTGCCAGATGACGTGGTACCCACACAAATATTACCATCTGGTAACTTCTGCTTAAAGCAGCTGTTGTCAGAAAATTCCAGAATTTTAATAGTCTCTAGATTTTTAAATGCCCAAGTCAAGATACTTTTGATCTCATTGCAGACAGAAGAGCTTCTTGCATGACAAGGCTGCACTACAGTGTGCTGGTCTCCTCCTTGAGCAGTGTCCATGCACAAAAGGGCCACAGTCCAGGTAGAAGTCCTTAGATGACAATTGATTTTCTCTAGGATAACTTCCTGCAGGAATATCTTCCAGGTCATACCAAAAGAACTAAGGAGTACAGAATGAAAGAGAACAAGAGTTGTCCGCTAAATTGTGGTGGTCCAAAGGTTGCTTTGGCTCTTGAGTTTTAAGGTAGGATGCCAAACAAAGCATGCTGTTTATTTGGGTGTGATGCTTGTTAATGAATCTACATTGATAAAAACAGCTACTTTTAGGTTTTGGGATATTTGAGTCAGATAAAAATAAAACACTGAAACGGCCCAGGCTAAAAAGGAAAGGAATCTTCTATCCAGCTTTGCAAGTGGGAAAATCCTAAAGAACAAATATTCAATGTGGGCTTTTTTCACAGGGATTTATCTATAATTTCAGAAGGACACAGTAGTGTGAAGATACTGATCAAAAAACTGGCAAAAATGGGTCTTGCATTGCTGGCATATAACAGTTGTGAAAACGTATCCTCCGTTTCCTTGAGTCACCATAAAGTTTAAATTTTAAGACACAGGGATACTTGCAGACATTTCTGTGCAAGGAATATTATTGATATAGCTACAGGCACTGGATGTAATTATTTCTTTACCAACACAAATGTGGCTTTTTGTCCAGTGAATTCAGTATCTTGTTTTCCATTCAGTGGACTTTTGTCATTGATGCAGCACGTAATTACTATGACCTCTAGTTATAACTATAGAAAACAACTATGTGTGCTGAGAATTATGATTCCTTCTAGGAATTTTTGGAGGAGACAAAACTGAAAGAATTATCACTATAACAGTGGGTAAAATGTAGCCCTCTACAGAAGAATTCCATTGTGATAGGATTCCTATGAAACAGCAGAATGTTGGTAAAAAATCATAGGGTACTTTCTTTAAAAGTTTAACACAATAGAGTTAAAATATAGATTTTCCATCATCTGATTTTACTAATTACCAAGACAAACAAACAAAACCCTGCCCCGCTCCTCCATAATTCTGTAATATTTTATTTCCCTGATCCTTAAAAATTTGTGTACTGTCACATCCTCTTCTTATACTGGCTAAAATTTGTGTTTGTATTTGCCATGCAGCCCTTAAAAAACTACCAGCTGCAAAGACTGGGCTACTCTCCTAGAAAGTGCAGATACTGTGGTCATTCCTAGGGAATGCTCTTTGGATGTGTTTTCCAGTGTAGACACTGGTGTATACAGATATTACAAAGAGAGAGAAGTGTTTTACTGTGGTTCTTGTGTTCTGCAGATTCTCAAAGCTCTCCTTTCCTGCTGAATTCTTATGATTAAATTTTTTCCACCATGGTGGTGAAGTTGTGTGGGATTGATATCTGTCTGTCCCCTGGAGTCTAGGAAAAGGTGGAGTACTTGCCTCAGCAAGGCCACAGAGTTGCAGATAGGTCATTGTTGGTCATTGGCACTACATGTTTTCTGCTATTTGTAGTGAACCCTCTGCTCAGTTCTGGCAGAGTGGCTGGATATCCTTTCGCCTGACACTGCCACTTCTCCCCAGATGATTAAGGGACTGGATCTCCTAATTCTTCACAGTTATTGTCACTGGTTTGGTTCATGTCAGAACACAAGTCAAGAGCGAGCCACATTTGTCCTGTGTTAAATGGCTACACAGAAATAGCACAGGAGATTAATTTGGATGAACATGCTGAAGCAGAGTATATATGAGGACATATACTTTCTAAGCATTCCGCTCACTCATGTTTAATGCATATTCTTTATTTTGTATGCATATCAGTCCAGGCAAGAGAGTGGGTTTCTGCAAAGCACTTTGTTTTCCCTTTTCTCTGGCTTCTCTGAAGGCAGAGAGAAGCTCGAGGCACCCACACTCTTTTATGCGTATCTACTGCTGTTCATCAGTCAGAGGGCCACAGTCAGATCATCAAGGCACTTTGCAACCTTTGTCATGTGCAGCTGCTGGTGTATTTTTTCCTCTTCCAGTATATAATCGCTCAGTCCCTACTTTATCATAGATTTAATAAGATATTTTTCTCAACCATTCAAGTACTCTAGTTAAAGTACAATTATAGCAATTATATTAAGGAAAGTTATGAGCTGAGAAAAACGTACAAAGCCTTATTTTTAAATGAGGTAATATTAGCAACAAAAATGACATGAAGCTTGGAATTTGACCAAGATAGAGCAGATTAAAGAAGACTTGTTTTTGTACCATGGTACTTTTGAAAATCAAAGAAGTGTTGGAAGAACTGGGAGTATCACAACAATGCTGATTTGGAAAAGACAAAGGAATTAGATTGGTTTTTTCTCACACTTGAGTACATCAAAAGCAATTCCATTCAAGCAAATGTAATTCTGCCAATAGAAAACCAAATTAAATAGGAGGAGAACTGACTTAGAGGATCCTTTGAAAGCATTATGCACAGGTCAAGTTTGACATTTTCTAATTTCTCTGTTGAAAAAATGCAAAATAGAGATGACTCCTTTTTGTTTACTTTTGTGCCCTAAACAACACAGGAAAGTGTGTGGATGCCAAATGTAATTTCAGCACGAATTACATATATGCATACACTCTACTGGTACAGAAATCATGGCAATTTGTAGGGCATTCTGCTGCCTCTTACTCCTCCAGTTTGACAGATTAAACTTCAGAAAAAATAGTCATCAGCAAAAAGGGAGCCTGCAAAGCCATGGCATTTATTTCATCAGTACTTGGCTTCCCTGAACAAAACTCTCCATAGGCAGAACACAAAAAACAAGCTTTACATCCTGAGAACTATTTGATATAACTGAATTTCTGCTTGGTACACCATCAGTGGCCTGCCTTGTGCATTAGGAACAGACCACAAGAGTAGTCTGATTTTATCAAGTCTCCTTGTACAACACTTATATTTCTATGAGTTTTAAAGGATGAAGGGACATATGATGTTCTGAATTATTTTAGACCTTTGACTGATCAGGTAAGACATCCTGCTTCCTACAATACTTCCCACTTGCAAATAGCAACTACTCAGATGTTCCCAGCTTAAAGACATAAAGTAACTTCTGTCTGCTCCTGTCACAGCTTCAGGAATTTAAACAAACTTTCCATATTCCTTAATTAACAGTTAACATTGTTTTAAAGCCAGCTCCAAATACTGCCTGAACATATATACTTCTGTTACATTAAAAAAAAAAAAAAAAAAAAANNNNAAAAAAAAAAAAAAAGTGCTCTTTGTAAAGCAAAGAGGCATCTATTGTCTTTGTAGTGCAAGTTAGAAAAATGCAAGTCCTCTTCTCCCCCTCTCTTATATAAGCATGATAATAAGATCTTAACTGAGTGTATCTCAAAAATGAGAGAAGGAGAATCTGCAGCTTGCTCTGCAACACTACTGATGGAACTATTTCTGGTACTAAATTTTGTTCAGTTGTAAATCTGTGTTGGCTTGAGCCCTCAGCCACCATCTATGGATTTAATCAATGTTTGGAGCTGGATGAATAATTCAGTATGATCTACTCTCTTTCAGCTTGTGAAATCCATCTTCAGGTTTCATCTCTCTCATGTATTTTTCCAGATACTACCTGAATTCTTTCAAATCTGTTCTAGTCTCCCTTTAGGATAATGATTCAAATAACATGAGCAGTCTCTCAAGTACTGCAAGGAGTTCTGCTTAAATAGCAACAAATAAAAAATGTTGTGCAACAGCAAAGCTGCAAAATTCAGTCCTGATGTTTTAGTCTCTGAGTTAAATGGGTACATAGGTGATATTCTAACGTGGGTGAAGTGAATGGCACAGTTCCCATGGACTTGTAAAAGAGACTGGTTTCAGATTAGGTCCCAGTTCCTGCATGTGAGAATGTGAAATTCAGAGTTGTGAATGCATTTTAAAAATGTATTTTCCATGTTCAGCTCTATGAAATATCTCTTGTAGGTTTAAAGAAAGAGAATACAAAGGTAACTGCAATTGTTGAATTGTAAATATATGTATGAATGCTTATGCAAACTCTTCTATATCTGTTTTATGCAGAAAAGTTCAGGCTGGCATGATCAAAAGATAACATTCTTACATTAAAGAGGTCAGATTAAGTTTGCTATTTTGAATGTCTTGGTGTAAAATAATAACATTCTCCTCTTCCAAAAGCATGACCTGACTGCTTAGATGCAATATAAACTTGGGGGAAAATGCTGAGATGTAGGGGTGGGGATGGTCATTTGCAAGTTTACAATGTCTTTGCTGGAGAAGCTGTTCAATTGCAGTCCTATCCTTGGACTAAATGACCATCCACCCTCTGCTTGTCTTTGTATTTTGGGCTTTCTTTTCCTGGATCTGCTAGACCTCCACTGCATTATGTGTTCGAGTTAATGCACCTCATGCCTTTCATTCCCCATTAGACAGTGGAAGTCAAGGTACACTGCTCAATACAACTTATTTTTAACAGCTAAGTAATGTTTCCTTCTTCTTTTTTTTCTGTTTCTCTGTATCTTCCACCCAGAATCCACTCTTTTCAGTGAACACATTTAGTTACTGAGATCAAGAAAGCAAAATTATACATTTTTAAAACAGTCAAGGTGTGACAGTTAATGGTGTTATGTTGAAAAAGGCATAGTGTGGTGATATCATGGGCAGCAGACTGATGTTCTTAATTATTAATTTTCATGCTTTTAAGGTGCTTGGATTTTTAATGTAATGTAATTGGTATCATTTTATCACACAGTTACATTTAGTGCCTTCAGCTGGATTTAGGGATATGTGTGATGATTTGTTTTTTTCTTCTGGTAACTGGCAAAATTTGGATGAAATGCAGAAGCAACATGTAAAATGACAGGTTGATGAGAAGAAAGGTCAGAGCGATATAATTTCCACATCACAGGGA
>VZTR01000980.1:21754-42799 GCA_013400775.1 Chaetops frenatus | reverse complement strand
AGAGTCATCAAGAACTACAGGTTTGGGTTTGAGGTCAAATTAAAGACTATTACCATCATTTGGAGTGTCCTTAGTCAAGGGATTTTCTGGGAGATCAGTAGATCCCACACTACTTGTTTAAAAATTAACCCAACTCTGTTAGCTGAAGAATGCCTGTTGCTGGTTACATGTAACAAAACCCCCACTATTTCCCTTTAATTTTGTGCATGGATATAAAGCAATTTAAAAGCCTCAAATATATCCTTCCATCTCTTTGCACCACAATTAAATTTTGTCTTAGTCTTGGACCCTTCACAAGTTAAAACAGCCACTTATTTAAGAGCTTGATGGCCAAACTAGGAAATTATTTTATTTATTTTGGAATCAGAATTCAGATTATAATATAATTTTTTTACTGATGGTATGTGGTGAGAAGAGATGCCCAGAGAAGAAAAACATTTTTTTCCACAGAATGAATTGGTAGTTTTGGTTGTTGTTGTTGTACTGGGACAATGTGTGTATTTGACTCAAATAGATCAGCTGGAAAACAACTTAGGGAAGATCATAACCTCACTTTTTCCGGCTGCCTGATAAGTGTGTAAGTCTTCATATATAAATTCAGTGCAGGATTCTGCACTGATTCAGTTGGTGCAGGATTCTGCACCAACATAGCGAGCAGTTCAGAACTGACTGACAAATAGAAGAAATGCTGCCAATCCGATGTTCTAAGCCAAAATATGTTGCTTATTTCTGTATTTAACATGGACTATGCCTTGCACAAAAACTAAAAAAAAAAAAAAAAAAAAAAAAAAAAAAAAAANAAAAAAAAAAAAAAAAAAAAGCTACTTTTTGTATGTTTGTACTAAAAAATGGTATCTGTTAATACCAGAAAAAATATTTCTTAACAATCATTTGAATAATGGAGTGTTGCTTGCTGAACTGTTCATTTGAAAACTCATTGAGTTGCACAGTAATCACAGAATCTCCAGTTTTATTATCCTTTATGTCATTGAAAAATTCTTGCTGTTTTGTTGTTCTGTTTTCATTTTCATCATGTTCCAAACCAGAAATGTATCACTGTCTAAAAAATATGTTGGTAGGTAATAGAAAAAGTCAAGTGAAAGGTCAAATCTCTTGCAAACTGGTGAAACACATAACTTAAATTTAAATAGAAACCCCATTATATGACCAGGGAAAAACAATGTATGAGTTGTAGTATAATTTATAAAATGAAGAATGTTATCATTAAGGGTGTCTGGGACTGTAGCATTCATGAATAAGGCAAAATTCCCATTGACTTGGCTTTAGATGTGTGCTGGATTCTGGGTTGTTTAAGGTAAGGGCATCTGTTTGGATTTCCTCTGCTGTATCTAGCTCCTTCTTTATTTGTTCCCACTCTTAACAAAAATACACATACAAAACAAAAACTTCTCAGTTGGAGACGTGTCTACATAATGATTTTATCTTGCAAATATTGCCATTATTCTCTCAAATAGATCTTTCAATTTTCCCACCTACCATTTGCTTTGTACTCACTCACAAAGCAACTTAGCATATTGTGAGGACTTATGTACACAGAGGACAGTTGGTGGAATGGTGAAGCAAGTGCTGGCACCACTCTTTGTTTCCTCTGGTTTGTAACTCTACCTCTAAAGAACTCTCTGGAGGCTGCTGCAGGATCCCTTCAAAACCTTGCTCTGCCCCCATTCCTTGGTTGACAAGGATACATTCAGGGATGTGGTCACCATCCCTGAAGTGGCAGGAGGGATGCAGGGACTGTACCAGAGGCTGTGCAGGCTGATCTTTGTCACATGGAAGACAAGAGCTCAGATCATATCCCCAGCCATAAATACATGGCTTGAGGCTGTGCAGCCTCAATAGCTCTGGGGGTTGAATCTTCACCCTCCTTTTGGAGAGCTGTCACGGTGTGAGTCAATGAGGCCATGGCAGCTGCTTGTTGTACCTGTGAACCCCTCCACAGAGAAGGAGAGGTGTGCCTTCACCCCAGTGTTCCTGTCATGTGAACAAGGCAGAGCCTTGAGCACGTGGTTGCACATTTGTATGAGATTAGATTTAACTATTACAACACCACAGCTGCCCAAACCGCCTCTGGCCAGCTCTCCAGAAGAAAGGCTGGCAGATCAGCAAGGTCCATCTTGTAGTGTGCATGTTACTGGCTGAGTATTGTGTAGGTAGGCTGATTTCGCCCAGAATAAGTATTTGCTTCTGAAGCAGTTTAGGCAGGCAGAGATTAAACACTGGAGTTGAGTGCAATATTTTGAAAATCACTATTAACTTTATTATAAACTTTTTACAAAGATGTGCTACTTGCAGAGTAACCTCGGCTACTGCAAAGAACCAGATAGAATTTGCAGACTGAGGGAGATGATTCTGCCCTTCTACTACTCTCAGCTGACACTCCACCTGGAGTGTTGCATCCAGCTCTGGGGTCTCCAGCACAGGAAGGATATGGACCTGTTGGACCGAGTCCTGAGGAGGCTATCAAGTTGATAAGAGGGATGGGGCACCTCTCCTGCAAGGAAAGGCTGATAGAATTTGGTTTGTTCAGCCTGGAAAAGGCTTTGTAGTGACCTAATTACAGCCTACACCTGAAGGGAACCTACAAGAAAGATGGACAGAGTCTATTTGCAAGGGCACGTAGAGACAGGAGAAGGGGGAATGGCTTCAAACTGTGAGAGAGTAGGTTTAGATTAGACAATAGGAAGAAATTCTTTACTGTGAAGGTGGTGAGGCACTGCAACAGGTTGGCCAGAGAACCTGTGGGTGTCCCATCCCTGGAAGTGTTCAATGCCATGTTGGATGGGGCTCTGGGCAACCTGATCTGGTGGAAAGTGTCCCTGCCTATGGCAAGGAGGTTAGAACAAGATGGTCTTTAGGGTGCCTTCCAACCCAGGCCATTCTATGATTCTATGAAATATTATGTACTACTACTAAACTTTTCTTGAGGCCTTTTGTAGGATGATCTGGTGCTTCACATAAGACATAGACTACTTTCAAATGTTACTGTAATAATTTTAAGGTATTTTGAAAACCATTGGTCAAGAAGAATATAAAAAACACAGCTGCATATATAATCTGTCCTGGGACTGAAGTGGAAAGATGTATATATAGAAAAAATGTGATGAAAAATGATAAGCATTCTCACACTTTTGCCACAATCAAGTATCTTCATACTATCAGCAAACCAGGGCAAGACACTCAGGAGATGCTACATGCTACTGCTTCTCTTGTTCTTTATATGTGCTGCTTGGAGCTGAGTCCTTTTTTAGTCTGTCTCAATCGCTACCTGAAGGGACAGCTGAGGCTTTACAGTGGTTCTGTGAGTTGCTGGGAAAGGGTCACACTCAGCCTGTGAAATAAAGGCCACAAAACCAAAGAAGGAAGTGACAGTACTGGTCCTCTTCAAGGTGAGGCAGAATTCTTGCCTTCACCAACGTGTATGATACAAAATAAAATTAATTGTAAAACTCAATTGAGATCAGTGCTGAAGCTCAGTGAAACCAGTATTTCACTGCAGATGTTTAACAAGACAGTTTTTCTTTTTCATTGCCTGGGTCCTGCACATGTACTGTGGTGCATTTGCATGTACAGCAAGTGTTCTGGGTATCTTATTTACAACTGCTGCCAGAGCATTGGTTCTCTTGCTGAATAAATACAGCCTGATATTAAAAAATCCAGAAATAAGTGATATATAACCCCTGCCTTTTTTACCAGAAGTAATATAAGGTTAACTTAATGAACAAGGAATTTTAGCAATCAGTATACTTCTGGTATTCATCAAAAATACAAAATATATTAAAAAATTGCATCTAAAACCCCCATTTTTTTATATGTATAAGAAGAAAAAACTGTTTTAGCATAAAATCCTCAGAGAGAAGAAACCATATGTTACCAACCTTGCAAAATACACATCTTTGGCCTTTTATATGCTTCATTCCATTAATCTTGCCTTTCTGTAGATTTTAAGAAGGCTGGGATACTTGTATTCATGAATCTAATTCAGATTTCTATTCAACTGAGATGAGTATCCAGCAGAAGGGGACAGTCCCATGAAAAGCTCACCCAGACTGCTATTGTGTGGTAAAAAGAAGGCATGCAGATGAGGAATGATGACCTGTATAGAAGTTTTCTCTAAGTTACAGATGCTACTGCTTCCATAGAAAACTGAACCCTTGTGCAAGAATGAGAACATCATCTTCACAAGTGCAAAGCTGTGGAGTAGGGTGGCTTAAAAGATCATATTTAAAACAGGTGGATGTAAAATGTCTCTCAATAGTGGTATAATGACAGGAAAGAAAAATGCTTCTATATCTAGGAAACATGCTTATCAACAAGCTTTGCTAAAGTGTTTGGGATTCCTAGTAAAAGCTCTCCAGAAATACTGGGTTTAGGTGTGGATGGAAAACAGCTTCTCCACACAAACTCAAGTATATTTAATGGTATAGACAGACAGAACTGTGAAGGGACAGTGATGGCAGAACTGTGGATGCCTCCAGCTGTACAACTGGAGAGTGTATTGTGAAGCAGCCCCTATGACAGATCTCCAGGCAAAAAAATCACCATTTTTCAGCAGAGGATCATTCCTTGCACAGGTGAAGAATGAGGGAAAGTCTACTGTTTTCTCTACTTAACTCTCAAATATTCTTTCAAAATACTACAGCTAGGTAGGCTTTTGTCTGGAAACCTCTGTTTTGGCTTCTCAAAAATGTATTTACCGATCCACTGGGCACTGGGCACGTTTAAGCTAACATTAAAATGGTCATCAGAAGTCTGTTTCCCATAATCTGTGGGAAAAATGATGGGAACTTTGCTTTTACTAAGCTTATTCAACATTTCAGAGTGCCGTAGCCATGCACAGTTTTTCTGCATGGATGTAATTACACCATGTGCTTTAGCTGTGGATGTCTATTTGCATCTCTGCAGAGAGAGCACCTAGGGATGTACAGCACTCATGAAAGAACAATGCCTTCATCCAGGCTGGTGGCAGACAGAGCAAAGCATCAGGACTCATCTGCCACATCTGGCATAGTGGGAACAAGGCTCTATTTCTACTCTTTGCTACCATGAGCTGGAGGTGGTGAGAAATTTTTTGAGGTGTATTAAAATATCTTTGATGAAAGAAGCCACTTCAAGAAAAAGCCCAACTTTGCTCACAGAAAAGCACTGGTCTAACTGAAGCTTCCCATGGGAACCTGCATTTTAGCTCCACTATGGAGCTGAAATGCAATGGTGCAACTACTTGATATTGCAGGCTAGCTAAGGTGCTGGATCAAGCTGATTAAAACTGTCTCTTGACTATTTAATATTCCAGGTGAGGGCACTGACCTGCAGCAATCCATCTCCTGACCACCTGTTTACTCGTGCCGTCAGTGCACACACTTCCTTCTTAGTTTAGTTCCAACAATTCCCTTCCTTTTTATTTCCTCTTCATCAGCATCAGCCTCTGACACCCTTTGATGAAAGAAAAAAAGAGTATTATTTATTATTTACAAAGTAAGAAAAATAACAACAGCAGAGAAAATGGAGGTGGAAGGGTCCTGAAAAGGAAACATTTAGATAACCAAACGACTTGCAGCCAGCCCATACCCACTTTCCTTATTAATTTTCCTTGCTGTATCCACAAACACCTATTCTGTTCCCTGTGACTGGCCCAGAAAGGATTTTCCTCCTATTCCCAATGATACTTTTTTCTTCTTCCCATAGGAACAAGCGCAGCCTCTTCTGCAGTTTACAAGCACGTACTATAAACAGAAATATATTGTAGGAGAAAGTAACCTTGCTAACATATGCAAATATCAGAGAAGAATGTGAGGATTAGATTAGAAATGGTAAAAAAGGTTTAGTAATATGAAGAAGTAGCTAAAGAAGAAAAAGGGTATTCCCACTACTTTCTAAATCTGTCTTTAAATTATTTACTTGGCACTTTGACAGCTCACAATTTAAATTTTTTCATTCATCTTAATATTTAATCACAGTTTTTAATTATACTAGTAACTTGAGGCTACTTCTTAACTCAGCAATAGCTTCATCTTCTATTAATAAATGGCACATACCCTTGGCTTTGACACTTACTTGCTGTGAGTGTTTTGGCTTTGGTAGAACATGCAGTTCAGGACACTGTTATTGCATCTTAAATCTCAAATCTTCTTAAATTATCAGTACAACATTTAACCTTGATGATAATAATTTAGCATAAAAATGTTCAGTCTTCACTGTAGTTCTTAGTGCTACTGTTGCTAAAATTGCAGGAGATCAGAGAACAAGTACTTTAAAAAAAAATCTTTATTCCAAAATATATTCTTCCAGATGATTTTTCTTCTCAGTCTGGAGAAGAGACAGTCTGGTACCTGAGAGCTGTGGGTTGAAAGAATGTTACATCTCCATGTGTGGCTGGCAGGGTTTGGGATGAAGGACTTGGGATTTTTTTTTTGTGCTGCATGCCAGATGAACTCCCTTGCTGGGGTTACAGGGCTCATGTGGCACTGGGTTGCATTGGTTTGGAGGCCGCTGCGGAGCAGTGGCCATGCAGCCCAAACCCACCAGGGAACACTAAAAGGTCTGGGGCTTGCTGAGCTATCTGCTCTCCCCACAGCCCTCTGACGTCTATGTGGCTCTGTGATGATTACAGAATGTGATTTATGAGTTCAAGAAAGTTGACCATCTTTCCCCTGAGCCTCTGAGACCAAACCCCTGTTTTTGCAGGCAGCATGTCAGATAAATATTTTTCTATAAATTGACCACCCTCTATTTTACAATGTTAAGTTTTTGTTCTCATCCTCCTTATTGAGAGATTGCTCCAAAAGTTGGCTCTTCTCTTGCTTTTTGTGATTTCCAGCCAAAATTTATTCACAGAATAAATTCTGATTTTGTTGCCAACATGGTTCCTTAGCTCAAAAAAGACTCTTTGATTGATCTACACACAGCAATCAGATGTCTTCTCAGTGTTCATTTTGCCAGACTAAGTGAGCTGAGCTCTTCCAGTTTCCTTTGACATGATTCATCTAGAAATCTTTACTGCTCTTCTTTGGATTAATTTTTGTGGATTGCTGATGACTAGACCTAAGTGCACTTTTCCCACTGACACTTCACCAGGGTTGGCCTACAGCACTCTGATGGCACTTGCTGGCCAAACATCACCTCCTATATACTGTTGATACTAGTAAAAATAATCAGTATGAACAAAATGGTGGATTTAACAGAACTTCTAATAAATTTGGTTAAATCAGACTTCAAGGGCTGAGCTTATTATGTGGCATCTCTTTGTATTCATACAGTAGTAACATGGGGATCAGGAACCAGGACACTGTGGCCCATGTGGGTAGTGCTATTTGTAGGTATCTGAAAGGATCTGTACCACAGATGTGTGATGTTTGGTGGCTTTCTGCTCAAAGGACTGGCCACTTTGGGTTCCATTCATAAAGTATTAACTCTCCCCATCCACTTATTGGAAGTGCTCATGCAATTTTTTTTTTCTGTCACCTGTGGCCACTAAACTTATCTTAGACTCAAGTTGAAGCAAGGATTAAAGCCCAATTGGACCCTGAATAGTCTAAATCAGAAGTGTAACATTTCCTGTGTGATGTATTGCTTTGAACCAGAACAGATCAACACCAAGTGGAAGAAGAGAAGAATCAGCTTCCATTTCTTCCCAGCTCCAGTGTTAAATATCTCTAGTTAGTTTACCTGTTAACCATTAGAAAGATTCTTCAGGGTTATAAGATCCAGCCCAGGCACTTGCAGTAATTACCAATAAGAGCACTCTATGGTATCTAAAGAAGAAGAAGCAGGAAAAGTAACATGCATTTGGTGTTAGAAAAGCAAAGGAAAATGTGAGGGATGAAGTAGTTGGAATAGCAGGTAAGGATTACAGCTATTGCAGCTGGACTTCTCATGAAATTAATCAGACAGAGGGATTAAAGGAGTATTTTTCCCTTCAAAAAGAAAAGTTTCTAAAGAGCGAGGTGGGTAAAAGCTAGCTACTCTTCTTTTTCCATTAACCTCAGGCCAGAGGCAGTGGATGTAATTTAATAACCTACAATTAAAGAAGAGCAGTCTAATTACCAGTTTGTTCTAAAAAAAATGTCAAGAGAGTCAAATTCTGAAAGAACAAAATTCTGAGAGGATTAATTGCAAGTGAAATACCCCAAAGAGAAATTTATTTAATATTGTAAAGAAAATATCTGATTTCTGCTGTTTATGAGATCCTAATTTTGAGATCATATTGCAGGAGAGAGATCAAAATTGGAAAAGAAACATGGAATGAGATTCTGACTTACATTTAGAAGCATCTGTGATAGTGTGCCAGGCTGGAGAACACTTTTGGATGAGAATGCAAGTTTTAGAAAGAAAAGAGGTGATGCTACAGAAGATTGGGTTGACAAAAAAGTCTTAGTAAAAAAAAAATAAATAAAAAAGGTTGACAAAATAATTAAAAAACACCTTCTACAATTCAGTTCTCATATGGAGCAAATTTAAAAGAAGTAATGTGAAAGTTTTAACTTGTCAGAACAAATGGGAACAAAGCAATGCCTGGCCTTTGACTGAGCTACTATTTTGCAAGAAACAAAGCTATCTAGGGGAAGCTGTAACTAAAAGGAAATTAAGTACAAATATTCTGCACTGCAAAGAAGCTTTTTCCATGGATATTGCTCAGATAGAGCCCTATTTGAGATGACTGAAATGTGCCCTTGAACATGAGTGGTATTGTTGCTTATAAACTGGATATTGATACCCAGATCAATATGAAACCTTGAATCAATTTGGATACAGAAAAAAAAGTCCAGGTTGTACAATGAAAAAGTCAGTTCAATAACGGCTGTATACAAGCTAGATGTAATTGCAAGGCCTTGAAAACAGAATTTTACTCATTATTGATGAAGACAGAAGCTGGAAATATATGTGGTGCTTCTTCTCCTTGGGAGACTTTATAAGCTAGAAGGCCAGAACCATCTGGAGATAGGAAGAAAAGCAGATTAGAAAACTCCAAACCAAATTAAGATGTAGACAACAAAGGAAAAATTAGAAGGAAAATTTCACATACAAAAAAAGAAAATAAAAATTAAAATTTTCACAAAAGAAAATTAAAATAGTCATTACAGGTTGTAAAAGAACACTGAGGAAAATGTAGAATAAAAATCACAAGTACTTAAATATGTGCATGATGAAATGAACTTTCTATCCATGATCATAATATCCAGTATAGGTTTTAGAGATTTTAGAAATAAATGTCTGTTGCAAAGGAAAAAAATGGCCCAGTTATCTCAGTGCACATTTACCACACAAAGAGATAAACAACATGTCAAAAATTTCTTGTCTACAGGAAACTCCTTATATAGTGTTCTCAAATCACTGTTTTCTAGATCCCTTTGATTAAAATGGACATAAAAGTATTTTTTCACCTCAAAGAACTACTGAAACAGAGAGCACAATGTTTAACGTTTATCTGCTACTGTAATGAGGCCAATGCACACATCTTACCTACCTAAACTTGGTAGTCTGTACTAGAGAGAAAATTTATGTTAAGGAGTAAATGAATAACTCACTTTGAATAACTGGCATTCTAAATTAATACGTGACTGTTCTGGCTTGATTCATGCAATAATTTTAAATATGATGGGTTTCTATCACAGTTCCAAATCCAAGATGCATGTACCTTTTCCAGGCACAGTTTGTGTTAGTGTTTGCCTCTTACGCTTCCCTGCAGTGAGTATTTTCCGAGAGCTGTGCTCTGCTGAACACCCGTGGCAACTTCTTAGGTGGGCAGGCTCCTCCTGTGCCCCGGTGTGTGCGGGCGCTTCCCACCTGCCGGCGCCCAGAAGCAGGTGCGGGCTGAGTGTCGCTGCTGCGCTGGGGCAGGACGCAGGTGCGCAGCAGCCCCGTGTCCCGGCATCCCGGCAGAGGCAGTTCCCATGGCGAGGGAAGCGCAGCCGGGACGCGGGGCACGGCTCGCTGTAGCCGGGCGCTGTTGTTCTGCAGGCTCCGTGCTGCGGGACCCTGGGGCGTGCCCGAGCACAGACACTGACACGCCGCATGCGAGAACCGACCGCTCCAAGATTCCAGGCTCCCTTTGAAGTCGATGGGAATTCGCCTGAATAAGGCACACATAAAAATGGAACAGAAGTGCTCCGTTTTGGCCTGTTAGGACATGGGTGTCAATAGAAAATGCTTTGTTGCTGAAATCATAGGCAGCTTGCTAAATGTTTGGGGCTTAACAATGCTCCACCCAACGGCTTGCTGCTTAAGGTGTTCACAGGGAGGTAGAAGACGTGAGCACAGGTCTCTTCTCCTGTCTCCTGAGTGGATGCTGCAGCCACTGACCTACACTAAGCAGTGACTTTGGTCTCTCTCTTTTTCCTCTGTTTCTTCCCATTTTTTACTCTGTCCTTGTTAAGCAGTTAGAAAAGCCCACCAAAACAACACCTGGAATCTGAAGTGTGGACACTTCCTCCCTTGAGAGATTTAAATCCCAGTGCTTGACAGGACTTAATGCATTTCCTTTCCTTGGTGTTGCTCAATGTCTAGATGCTGGCAGTTCCTGGAAGACCACTGTGAGTTCCTCTCATGGATGACTGACTTTCCCCACACAGGGAACCCATACTCTAGCTTTGGTCTGCATCTGCTGTGTTTAACTAAAGCTTAGTGCATCAGTGTAGAGCATGGTGACTCTTAAATCACTCTGTTGACTACGCCCGAATCCCCAAAGAGCTGAGGTGAAATCACAAGAGATAATGACCATAAGAGAAAGATAATGATGGGTGATTTTACTTTAGTGATGTAAATAAAATGTGCTCTATCAATATACACAGTAACTGATGAGATGTGAGTCTGGACCGGAAGAAAGACAGGGTCACTTACCCTTGTCCTCCCTTATTGAAGGCAACTAGACCATGTAATTCCTTTCACAAGCTGGTGACCCTCCAGCCTGACATTATACATTCTATATAAGTAATAACTAGAGCTTATAGCTAGGGTGCAAGTGCAGTATATGTAGACAAATCTGTAGATAAAATGGATGTCTTTTAAGTGCAAGTGGTGTACTGAGGATGCATGGCTGTTAGGACATCAGTATTTGTTACATACGGCTTTAATGTTACTCACTTTGAGAGAAACATGGCTGGAGGGGACGCTTGAAGTATAAGTTGTGTTTTTCCATATATAGCTTCCTGTTGAATATTCTACACAGCAGCCACTATGCTTATGTTCTTCCCTAAGTGGTCATTTTGAATGGCAAGCAGTTCAGCACTTATTGACAGGTTGCTTTCTTGTCTAAAAATAGAGGAAAGTGTGGATCCTTGTACACAGCAGGTAGTCAAGTAATAATGAAAGTGATTGATGATAAAAAGCTTGCTTTCTACTCTCCTGTCATCAACAACCTATTGGGATCAAGAGAACACTAGGATAGAAATTAATCTTCCTTGAGTTATTCTAAAAAGTCAACTGATAGGAGATTTCTTTGATCTCATTCAATTGAAATTGATTAATTCTGTTAATTACTCTGTTTGAACTGAGTTAGCAGGAATTTTGTGTGTGTTGCAGTATCCTTGATGCTTTGCCTTCTTGCATGCCTAACAAGTAAACTAGGTAAAGAATTTGAAAGGAGACGATGTCAACCTAGTGCTTGCTGACTAAGACTGATAATGACTATCAGTGATAAATATCTGTAGAAATGATCAGATGTAATTTTTCTGTATTTGGATATTTTATTGAAGTTGTCATTGGTTAAAATACAAAAACAGTCCTTGGGGCAAGAACTCATGAATTCTTCTGCCAAGTAAATGCATAATCACCAAACTAGTAGTATTTTCTCTCCTCCCTCTCTTCATTTCATATCTCATGAATCCTTAATCCTATAGAAAGACCTGGGATTACATTACAATTTTTTAATGCCTGCTGGATTATGGGATTGTCATAAACCTAGGGTGGTCCCCCAAGTTTCATGCCATCTCCTTATTTCTCATGGCTGCTGGGAAGGTTCCAATTAACATTAACAGTGCAGGACTAACTTCCTGCCTGGAATCTGTTTTTTCCAGTTAGCAGACTGAATCTTATGAGCTAGAGGAGATATTTGGGGTGCTTGGGACTGTACAAATAGACTGACATACACTGAAGGATTTGCCACATACTGAGGACATGGCTGTTTAATGGTTTTTCAGCCATCCTGAAATCTATCTTTGCTCTTCCTAGCTTTCAGTCGAAAAGAAAACTGATTTATTGTGCTAAAATGTATTATTAAAAAAATGATCAGTGAGTATTTCTGCAGAGAGGTATGAGAAATGCAACAATAAAATGTGTTGTAGGTACATCTTATTCTAGCTAAGCTTCAAAGTGGTTTATCTTTCCCCTGTAGCTAGGAGGGCCTTAAGCCAAAATAATTTCCAAAATACTTACCGCAGCCCTCTGGTGCTGGGATCCAGTTCTCTTGCATCTTGCCTGATACAGGTTAGTCTCTACTCTATAAAGATGCCTTTGGAGTGCTGTTCTGTGACACTGTAGCTCAGCTGGAAGACAGCAGCTAATTGACTCTGAAGAAAACCTTTATGCAATAGGAAGGCAGAACATCCTGAGAAGCTCAGTGCTTGCTCTGGGGGCAAACAGGTCATTTACCTGTTCTCAGGAAAATTCTTTCTGCTGATGAAAAGGGAGGTGAAACTTCCTAAGCACCCATGTGAGTATATTACTATTTATAACACTCAAGTGTAAAACCCCTTGTGCACAAATATGTAAGTGAGAACAACAAACACGGCTCAGTAATTTTTCCCAGAGATCAGATAAAATTTACAGAGCAGTGGACTGGAGCCCAGTAAAGTGCTAGCATCAGAGATCTCTAAGTGTGGCTTGCTTGAACACAGGAGTGATAGGCTCTCTCAGGAAAGTTAAAGATGTGAATTTAAATGCCTTTATGCAGAAGAAATGCCTTTATGCAAAGAAATAATTAGAGCCCTTTTTGCTTATCCTGAGAGAGTCTTGCAATCATTGCACTATTATGTAAAATCTGGAGGCTTTTCTCTTATTTATGTTTTCAAAGAAAGAAGTAACCATATCTACTGTTTGCATAAAGTTTGTTCTGCTAGCCTTCCAAACAAGCCAAAGGAAGGGCTATTTTCTGGATCAATTGGGCATAAGAATTGGGCATAATGTTTACCAGCATGGTGGGAAGCGTGTTTGTGCCCAGAAGCAGAAAGCTTGTTCAAGAACACCAGTGGTGAAAACTGAGCCACATAGAAATTAAAATAAATTGCTTTTTTTTGGGATCACTATTTTGCTTCTAGACACCTCTACCCAGGTCAGATGTTAGGTCTTTCACCTGCAAAATGAGGTAAACCTCCCCAGCATAGCTGACAAAAAGGTAACTCCAGAACTGGAGGCAACACATACATGCCATGGAAGTACCATAATGAAGCCAGTTTGCCATGCTGAGCGGCCACGGTTCCCAGTCTGGGTGTGCTGCTGGGAAGATCATACCTGCCCTGCCTTTGGAAGCTGGCAACACTTTTGTGTTATGCTGCACAATCCTCTGCATGCAGCAGCTTGCTCTGAATTCCCACACAGCTCCTTGTGTGGGGTTCTGCTGTAATGTACAGCAGATATGTCCAGGATGTTCAAAATCCTTCACATCTGGATTACATGTATTTTTGAAGATTTGCTAGCTGGATGAAGGACCCACTCCCTGTGACCCTGTAAGTTAGGAATAAGAGATGGGGTTTTTTCCAACAAATCTACTTTACTAGTTATAATATTGTGATCAGAGCTGACTTTCCAAAATATTCTAGGCAATTTTTATGAGTTAGTAAAATCACCAGATCTTCCCTCTAAAATAAATAAATTGCCAATAAGTCCCCAAGAATCTGGTGCAAATATTGAGCCTGAGGCTTCTTTACTCACTGCTTTTGTTATATTCCATTCATTGAGATACTCTTACTGGATAAAGCCTTAGGTAAATTTTTCAAGTCATAATCCCCTTAATATCTGAAGCTGTTATGAGAGAGAACATGAAAAGCTAAGAAAGCAATGATTTCAGGAATTGGTTTCTTTATGGCTTTTCTATTAACTTTTTCCTGGCAATCATGCTCATTAATTTGGTATACTCCCCTTCTTTAACATACACACACAAAATCACAGAAAGTTTGCATAAATTGTTATAGGGGGTCACTTATGCTATATTTGTTGCCAATATAAAGAATTTAGAAAAATAATTATTTTTGTTGAAGAGTACGTTTTACACTAACATAATGATTTTTATAGAATTTTACTCCCACATTTATGTGATGGGGCAATTAATCTTTTTGGGCAAATGATTACAAAAATATTAATCTGCTGAGAATTTTAGAAATAGAACAGCTTTTATGTCCAGGCTGCTAAAATGTAATGGAAATTTCATAATATTAATTTTAGCTGTTTTATGTGAAGGGATAATACAAAATAACTTTCTCACCAGTCACAGCCCTAAGCTCATCTGGTTCTATTTGGTGCCTGGGGTATTACATCTGGGGTATATTTATATGTGCTGTGCAAAGAGGAAAATATGGGCCAATCTTGCCCTGTATTTTCTACCTATATTTTCCTTGGAGCTGGAGTCCAGCTTTTAATGTTCCCTCTACCGACAGCAAATAAAATATAAAATTCTATAAGCCCATGGCTGAGTTTCGTAGCATGCTTAACATCAGTGGCAGGACACAAGAGAAAGACCTTTCTTTTAGCAAAACTATGCAGATTAGAAGCCACTTTAAAGCTGAAAAGATGAGTATGAACCCTTAGCCTGTTCTCCTGCCAACACAGTCCATAACTGCCAGTCAAAGATTAAATCACCAAGCCCTGAATTTCAAGATCACACTTTAAAGAAAATAGAAGGAAGTGCCTTCAAGGATGGAAGTGCTGTGCAATGCCAGTGCATGATGCATCTGAATGGCAGGAACTTATAATTCTTGCTGCCCAAGTGCCTTATGAAAATTGGGCTTTGCTCACCCAGCTTTCTGCCTACATGGTGTTAGTGGCATCTTTATCACAGCAGAAAGAACAAGCATTAGAACGAGCTACTGAATTAAAAAAAAAAAAAAAAAAAAGACTACCAAATGCTATCTTTCTCTAAAAAAATCTGTAGCATCCTTTCCAGACATATCTCTATGTATCTGAACACCAAGTTTGTCAGAAAACAGTCTCTTGTGCATATTTGAAAATAATTCATAGATTTCATGACACTTTTATGGCTAAAGCCAGGTAGAGTAGAGTCTGGTGGTTGGTTTTTAAACATAGATGATACTTAATGTTCTCCTTTTTCATTGCCTCATTTGTATTCTTAATTTCTGCTAGCAAGTTCTTTCATTATCCCTGCATGATACTTATTTAGTATTGCCAGGGCTATTTTCTCTTTGCCTGGTTTGTTTTGTTTCTTCCAAACCTTATTTGTGGATTACTCGAAAAGAGAAGCACTAATGTTATTCTAGGTGATTTCCAGTGTCTTCTGTCTGTATTTTATTTTATTTACAGATTGTTGTGTCATAGGTCTGTGTCACTAATTCCAGAGTTCCCTAAAATGTAGATATAGTACTTTACAAATACAAAAAGTTCTCAGCTCCTGAGTACATGGTTTAAAAGTAAGCTTACTGGCTTAAGGAAAACTCCCTTTAGAGTCAGCACAAACTTTGGCCATTCTTGTCAGGCCTGAGGTGTGCAGTCATATGTATGTTTTTTTTCTTTCAAAATATTCCCTGCTCTTTTCCAGTCTGCAAAGACAATATGGAGATTAAGTTTCCATCTCATAAGTCATCCAATAGCACCATGAAAATCAGTTGCATGATTGGTACTATTGGGTGTGGACAGAGAGATATGAAATCTAAATATTCCTATTGTCAGTCTCCTGTTTTGAAGAGACCACAATGGAAAAAATGGAAAACAAATGACAAACCAGCAATTTTGAAGAACATTTTGGTTATTACAGAAAAGCATTTTTAATCATCCCAAAGCACTACTAGCTGTCCATCGAGGAGATCAGTAATTCAAAGTAGTATTAAGTATTTTTCTGTGCATAAATAATCCATAATAATGGTGACATAAGGCAATTCACAATTTTCATTGATGATAACGACACTGAAAGTTAGTTATAACCATTGCTTCTGAAGCTGTCCAAGCATAATAGATTTTTGGAAACAAATAAGAAAAAGCAGTGGCAGAACATATGATAGATAAATCCCATTAGGTTCGGTAACATGACACAGGCAGGGAGGAAACCCACTGGGAGATTTGCAAGTCAGTAAAGAAAAATACACATTCACAATATTAATTACAACAGTGAATACTTTACAGGTCCTAAAACAACTTCCCTCTTGCTGCAAGTGGATAAATAGATTAAGGCTTACAAGCAATGGAAAGAATTAGAATCTAATTAAGACTGACAACTGAGCTGTATGAAAATAGATGAGCACATGTAAACATTTTTTCTAATAATTGATGAGGTGAGAAACAATGGCTTTTCTGCTGAATAAATAATTTGTCATGCTGTAGGACAGATGCTCATGGTAGATATAATAACTTGCTAGGGAGGTAGAACTCACTAACATTGTGTGATGCAGTCAACACGCTGGAGGGAAGGGATGCTGTCCAGGGGGACCCTGGCATGCCTGGGAGGTGTCACTCAACATGAGCTGGCAATGTGCACTCACAGCCCGGAGAGCCAACCAAATCCTGGGCTGCATCCAAAGGAACATGGCCAGCAGGTCAAAGGAGGTGATTTACCCCCTCTACTCTGCTCTGGTGAGTCCCCACCTGCATTGCAGCATCCAGCTCTGGGGACCCCAACATGAGAAGGACATGGAGCTGTTGGAGCAAGTTCAGAGAAGAGAAGGCTGCATGGAGAACCCATGGCAACCTTCCAGTATCTGAAGGGGACCTACAGGGAAGATGGAGAGGGACTCTTTGTCAGGAAGTGTAGTGATAGGACAAGAGAAAATGGGTATAACTTAGAAAGAGGGGAAATTTAATTTAGATATAAGGAAGAAATTCTTCACTGTGAGTGTGGTGAGGCACTGGAACAAGTGGCCCAGAGAGGTTTTGGATGCCCAAACCATGGGGCTGTTCAAGGCCAGGTTGGATACAGCTTTGAGCAACCTGGTCTAGTAGGAGGTGTCCCTGCTTATGGCAGGTGGGTTGGGACCAGATGGTCTTTAGGGTCGCTGCCAACCTCTTAACGTTCTATGATTCTGTGATTCTGCAGCACATATTCTAGTTGCCCTGTGTATGTTTAACTCATTTCCAAATGTGAATTAGAAGAGATCACATATTTTTCAATGGATCTGTTTTAGGGCTTTACCATTTTCAGAGGCAGAGGAGGGCTGAGTATCGCTCAGCTGCAGGTGCCTTCTGCCTCTTGCCTTCTCTCCAGCTCTGGGAAGGTGTGTTTTCAGCACGGTCATCCGGAGCAGCCTGACATCCTTGCTGCCTGTGAAGAACATAGTCTGCCTTCTCGTTTGCTCCAAAGAGAAGCAGGCTGTGTGCCATTAGTCCCTCATTTAGTTTTAATTCCCATAGCAGGATACAACTAATGGTTTAATGGTGAAATACAGTGACATGGCATGGCCTTAATGTCATAATTATCCACAAAGAACTGACAGAGATCTTTTAATGTCTCCAAGGAAGTCAAGGGACAAGTCATTTGTGGGCCCTGCTGAATAAGTAAAATGAGCCTTAAAATGAGCATACTATGTAAGTCGAGTAGTGTTTTTGCAAAGCACTTTGATAATAAAACTTAGCAGTAGCAGAAGTTTATCCTTGACTTTAACTGGGTGTATAGTTTGGGCAGATTCTGAAGAGAGGCAGAGGTTTTCTGCTATCATGTGATGAGGAGGAGGGGAGGGTACTGTGTTCAGCAGGTCCCAAAGCCTATAGCAATACACTGTTTGATGAAAGGCACAGGTCCCCTGTGGCCAATTAAACAGGTACCCACATGAATAAGCTGTTAAAGTCAGCGAGGCAAACGCCCTCACTGAAACCCTTGTCATAATAGCCCCTTGGGAATGTAGAAATTCTCAGCAACTAAATAAGATTGAAGAAGGCTGGAACCCATGGTACCTCCCATTACACAGCTGGTTAAAGGAGAAGAGCATTTTCTGCTCCCAAAGGCGGGGGCTTAGCAGAAGCCTCTTGCCCTGGGCACAAAACAAATGTTCTTTATGACCTCCCAGGGAAGGTATGGCTCCTGAATTAAGGAGAGGAAAAGAAGGTGTTATTGAACAGGTAAGAGTAATTTTACAGGAGACTTTTAAAGTGGTCTTTATAGGTTAATATTTCTCTGGAATAACTATTTCCTTGCAAGTGACCTCCTGTCCTATCAAAGCTACATTTAGATCATCTGCAGCTGTTATTTCCATGAATATGGGATTGCAATGTTTATCATGCAACTTTGACTTCCTCTGCATGCTGCATGCCTGTCTCTCTTGGCTGAGCCTACTTTTAACATTTCAAAGAGTTGAGCAGCTTCCAGCAGCCACCGTCTGTGAGTGTTGTGGTCATCCTAAACTCATGCCAATACATTTTTAGACAGCATTTGACAGTCCTGTACTTTGTGAGTTTTTCTCATGTTAGCGTGAAATACACAAACCTGTTTATACTTAATCTTAGAAACATTTTTTTTCCAGTTTGTGCAGATAAATCTTGGCTCAGCAGCAAACCCATTTGCTTGCAAGGCTGGAGCTCTGTGTTATAGCCCCTTTTACTACTTAATTTTTTCTGTGTTAGTTATTGAGAAGTTTTTTCAGCGCTACATATAAGTGTGTTTGTTTAGCAAAGCTCAAGCCTGGTGAGTCAAGCTAGTTGAATGTCAGTTCCAAGTTTAAGGGCAAAATGGTCACACACAATATTCAAACATTGCAAAAAAACCCCCCCAAACATACTTGGGGGTGCATGACTTCATAGAGTAAAGGCTGGTGATATATAAGGCCTCCAGAAAATAGGAGGTGCTGTACACAATAGTGTTTATTGTAGTCTACAAGAAGAATTACTGGGTTTCTTGCTGGATTTGAAGATCACTTCTGTATGTGTAGTGTTCACTAGTAGAAATGAGAATGCACAGCTCAAGTCCATTCTAAGTGGTAAGCTCCAGCTGCGGATCGCATCTGGGATCACAATACATAGAAAATACCAGCCAACTGAAAGTAGACATTGGAGATATTTACTAGTTAATTAATGGAAATAACTACTTTCCCAGAGATAGCTCTGCAGCTCTTAAGGTTAAGGCACCAATGCAACCATTCCTAGAGTGGATCGCAAACTTTTTTCTTCCCATTGGGTGAAATCTCTAAATTTAAGACCTGCTCCAAACCCTCCTGAAGCTTTTGGAAGGATTCCCGTGGATTTCAATCTGTAGGCAATAAATATGACCCTTTTTATGCTTTTAATAATAATTCCTTCACTCAAGGAAAAACAAAATCTCATTCCGAATATTTAGATTGCTAAAGAAAGGCATGTAGTACTATTTTCCACAGTATTTTATAGAGACACAGGTCAGCATGGAGGAAAATGTTCACGCCTGTTTTCCCATAGAATGTTCAAAGAAATCCTGTGAAATTATTCTTTCCTGTGAGATAGGAACAGGCAGTGTTTACATAGGCTAATGATTAAGAAGTCTGCTGGAGAGAAAGAGGGAAAGATGATTTTTTTGGGGGGTGGGAGGGGAGGGGTTATTTTGTATTAAAAAGATTCAAGTGTGAAGATCTTTCACGTTTGAGAATTCCTTGAGTGAGAGAGGATCAGTAGTCAGAAGCAGACGTTTCTCTTGTGTTTGAGTATTGGGACTGTGTTGATGAAGCCAACCCTGTGACTGAAGATCTGCTTGCACAGGGTTGTTGGACTGGGCCCAGCGGCTCTCGTTACTCGACAAGTGCTCTTCTGGTTCCCAGGGATGGGCAGCAATGAGCTACAGCTCGTTCTGAAATAGCAGAGGCAGCTCCCTGCCCTGTGCTGCATCTTGTGGGGACTTGTGGACGCACTGGGTGAGAGTGGTGTGATTGATGTTGCTGAAACTGGAATCCTAAGGAACTCAATATTACACTCATTTGTATTATGTCACATTGATATGGAGAAGCGTTAAAATAAGTGACTTCTAAAGTGTTTGCTGATGGTGCTGCTGATTTAAGCGGGATTATAGCCCATTAAACACCCGATGTATGACTGTCTTTGGCCATTTTACAGATACAGCCTCCGGCTTTAAATGCTTGAGACTTACACCCATTTGTTACAGTGAGTAATTTTTTAGACTTTTTAGATAGTGGTTGTGGGAGCCGTTTTTGGTTTCTCTTGGTAAATCCTCCACTAGGATTTGTCTTCTAGGTGAATGTAGATGCTTGTAACCTCAGTGTGAACAACTGACCCATAGATCGTGTCACAGGTGACAGATGACCGGGAAATAGGGCAGTTAGCCCGCAGCAAAGCTAGCAAGGATAATTTCAGGCTTTTTAGTGGCAGAAAGCGCAGCTGAAGCAGCATTTCTAATGTATCTATCAGACTGAAATGGAAGAAGGCGGTGCGCAGGCGGTGCATGTGCGATAGGAGAGCAGCTACTATCCCTGACTCCTAGATCCCACCTAGTTAACTCCTTGCAGCAGCACACCAGGGCTGCCAAGTGCCGGGTTAAAATCTGGCCGAGTCGGGAAGGACAGAACCGCCTGGCCCTTCAGCCCCGCGCCGCTCCCCGGCGAGGGCCGAGGTGTCCCCGCTTGTCCCTCCTTCTCCTGCTAATTCGGTGACATTTCGGACAGTTCAAAAGTTCACGGGGAGGCTCTGGCGAGGCGGCCGGGCGTGGGGCTGGAGCGGGAGCCGCCGGCAGGTCCAGCCTCGCCGGCAGGGTTGGCCGGTGCCTTCCCCTCCCTCTCTCCCTCCTCTCTCCTCGCTCGTTTCCAGGCGAGACCTTGCTCTCCGCAGGTATCGCTCTGCCTCCCCCCAGCTCCCCTTCCATCTTCCTCCGTCGCCCCTGCAGCATCTGCCGGCCGCCCAGCCGGGCAGTCTGCGCGGAGGGGTGCGCACCCCCGGCGGGCCGGGAGCGGCGCGGAGCGGCTGCCC
>VZTR01000980.1:10088-21559 GCA_013400775.1 Chaetops frenatus | reverse complement strand
GGGGCGCGGAGGGGCGGGGGGGGTGAGCAGCGGTGTGGCTGCTCGCCGCCCCACAAAAGGCACCGCCGGGCTCGGGCTGCTCCGCACGCCCCGCGCACCGGAGCGCGCACGGACACGCCCACCCACACACACACCCACACAGACACACACAGACACACACTCACGGATACACTCGCACGCACTCACACACACGGGAGCGCCGCGATGTGCGATGCGCGATGCGCGACGTGAGGCACCTCGCACGCCGCGGGGCCGGGGGGAGCCGGCGGGATCCGCGTTGCCAGCCCGCCCGCCCCTGCCGCTCCCTCTCCTCCCGACCCATCCATCAGCCTCTTCCTCTCCGTCTGGTCCTGNTTTCTAGTAAGAGCTTAGAAGTGGGCATAAAAGTCGAATTTAATTTTTAACTATAGTTCCAATTTTTAATTTTTTTTTTTTTTTAAATTTGCTCTAACTGTATCTACCCAAGCATAGAAAAAATGCCTGCCCGTGGAGCGAGGAGAGGGCACCGGTTCGGTAAATAAGAAGTGAGTACGAGCACAATGGCGTGCCTCCCCGCTCCCAGCCCTGCGGATGCTGCATGCGCCCCTGCTTCCCCCGCACCGGACCCCGGGATGCTCCCCGCGGCCGCCNGGCGGAGCGGCGGTGCCCGGTGCCCGCTCCTTTGTTCGTTGCCGGCGGCCGCGGCGGCTCGGCGCTGCTCCGGGCGGGCTCGGCCGCCCCGGCTGCGCGGAAGAGCCCTCCCCGCCACCAGCCCTGGGGGCTCTGAGAGACTCGGGGGCTGCCACGGGAGAGAAGGCGGCGGCGGGAAAAGGGCTCCCCCCCGCCAAGGTGCGGGACGGGGGGGCTGCGCCCGACCCTCGGGTGCCCGTGGGGCGGGGGCCGGAGCAGTGGGAGGCGTGACCGCGGCGCGCGTGGATTGTCCGGCGCCCACCCTGCGGGCTGTGCGGGGTGCCCCGAGTCCTCGCTCGGGCCGGGCTGGGGCTGCCGCTCTCCTCCTGGTCCCTTCCCGGAGCCGCGGTGTGTGCCGGAGCCCGGCGGGTTCCCAGGCGATGGCTCTGCCAAGTACCACCGCCTTCCCTGCAGGGATGCATCCCATCTCCGCCGTCCTGTGGGAGAATTTCCTCCAGATTTAGATTTGAGCTTTTCCCACCAGCAGCTGGAAGAGCTGTCTTGGCCGTTTAAAACGTACTGGTTATTCAAAACAATTTAAATATAGCTTGTGTGGTCACTGCTGTGACCATCTTCCCACAAGAGACTGTTACCTACACTTGATGTGGAGGATTTTTTTTTAGTGCCCATGTAGTTACTGGTAGTCACATGAGTTATCTAAGTACTTGATTAACACACTAAGCCACTCTTTTCCTAACCCGATGGGTTTTTGTAGCTGTAAATAGAAATACCTGCTCTAACAAATGCACGACTCTTCCAGTAAGCACACATGTGTTGTACCAGTGTTTTCTGAAAGGTGTAATCAATACACAATTAGCCCGTTAAGACCGGTATGATGAGCAATGCCTTCTTTTTACCGTTGTGTCTGGGGAGTTTGGGAATTATCGTGCAAATGTTCTCTGAGAGCATTTATTGGAGCATAGGACAAAACAGGTGAGAGAGACAAGGTTTTGTATTTTCCTGTACTTCTGTAACGCTGAGGTAGAACACAGCTGGAAAGCTGCTTAGGAGTGCTTGAGAGAATAGCGGACATAAAAAATCTCCGCAGCAAAATACTACTTTGGACTAATTTAATGAAAGGCAAGGGTGTAGGGGAAATCTGCTTTTGGAAATGATTGAATATCTTAAGGAGACAGACAGAAAATGTTGCAAGTGTGCGTATACATGTAGAATGTATACTACTGCTCAGAGCAACAGATCTGTTGTAAGGTGTCATGGGATTAAGAGAAAGATTCAGCAGTTTAAGAATTCCATTTAGAAGCAACAGAATTCAGGTAATCCCTTGGCAAGAAGTTTAGGTAATGAAATCTGAGTGGCACTGTACAGATTAACTTTCTTTTTCTGTTTTTGCCAGTGGCGGCACCTGACTTGCTGGATCCCAAATCGGCCACTCAGAACTCCAAACCAAGATTATCATTTTCCACCAAGCCTACCGTGCTCGCTTCACGGGAGGAAAGCGATTCTGCCATTAATGTTATGAAATGGAAGACAGTCTCAACAATTTTTCTGGTGGTAGTCGTGTATTTAATAATTGGAGCAACAGTATTTAAAGCCCTGGAGCAGCCTCATGAGACCTCCCAGAGAACCACCATTGTGATTCAGAAGCAGACGTTTGTATCTCAGCATTCCTGTGTGAATGCAACAGAGCTTGATGAACTGATTCAGGTAATCCATACCAAACCCCTCGTCACCTTGCCTTAGAGGAACAAATTATATATGGCAGTATTACAGTGATAAGGGGCAACCTTAATAAGCAAAGCTCTGTCTTGGCTGAGCGATACAACAAGTGGTAAGACCAGAAGCTGAGCATTTGCATGCAAAGCCTCATGGTTGGAAAGCTATTGCTATTTTTAGGTCCAGTATGCTTGGTAGAGGGCCCTTTCACTGAAGCCTCCCATTATGCTAATTAAATGATTATTCATCAGCAATATATATAATTAATAGTTCACAAAGGAATTGGTATATTGATTGTGCCTTACAAGTTCTGTCAATATTTGAAGTGCCTAATTCTAAGGAAGAAGCTACACCATCCATTGCCTTAAAGGACTCCTAATTTACTGTGATTTTATCAAGCTAGCTTTCCTTCCAGCTGTATGTTTCTTTGTATTGATTTTGTTTTAAATACAGGAAAGTACCATGGACTTCCTACTTTGATCTTAAATCTCAATTTTCTCTGCTTCTTAAAGGCACATCCACAAATGATGTACATTTGTGTGTTCCTACTAACATGATTTTACCCTTGCAGGTCACCTGCCTCAGAATCATAGGAGATATTTGTTTGCAGTGGCACAGAAACAGATCTGGAGCCTTATAAATCCCCTTCCAACTTAAATCCCATGTTCTTCTGAATTTCCAGTGGCACTGGAGAGAATAGCAGAGAGCTGCCAAATAACATCCGTTCTGGGCATGGGACAATGAAATGGGAGACTGGAGTGAACAGTCAAGAGTTAGCAAGGATTGACTCCTTCCTTAACAGTATCCATGGGGCTATCTGAATAGGCAGAACCCAGGATGGGACAGGAAGAGCAGGAGAGGGTTTTGGGCTATGTTGGACTATGGTGAGCAGGAACTCTGGAGCATGCCAGATGCATGGGCAGCAAAGATTTCTGGAGGTTTTTTTTGTCAGCAGATAAGGCTGGGAGTTTACAAGTTGATTTTACCTCTTCAGACCAATCTGCCTTGAGCATCAGCATGGACATGGGTTTTTTCACTTTTAAACATAGAGTTCTGATGTGCTGAGTAATTTTTATGGTACACTACTCCTAAATTTTAAAGGTAAGCTGGGAAAGTGTCTTGTATTTTGTGATTTCTCCGCTTGTTGCTAAAACGTGTTCCAAAACTGCTACCCTTTAAATGCCTGTCACACAGTTCCTCTCCCCATGAGTGTGACCAGGCACGCCTGAGGAGATGCTGCCGATAGTGATTTAGATGCTCTGTAACCGCTGTGTTCCAGCGGTTTGACCAGCAGAATGTGAGATAATCTTTCAGAGAAATATACAATCACATTCTGATGAAAAATAGCTCTTGTAGCTACTATAAATATCCTCCTATGAAATTTTTAGGTCAGATACTGTACTTGTGAAGATAAAAAAAGAAATTTTGAAGCAATATTATCTTACATCATCTGTGAGATGGACCTTAAGGCAAAAAACTGTTGAAGTTTGCTCTGGAGTACTTAGATATTTTAGCATTTGTGATTCTCTGCCCAGAAGCACAGATTGATAATAAAAAACCACTTCATCAGCATTCAACGCCCATTTGATGTTCTGTGTAAAATAAATGAATTTCAGTACAATCATCAGAGCACAGATAACCATATCAGCATTAGCTTCCATCTCCACTAATTTTCTGCTATGACCAGAAAAACACAGGTGTGTGAAGCATGAGGAGGTGACGCAGCCTCCCACAGCACATGGATGAGAGAGAATTGTGGGAAGAGTTTGCTCTGCTTGCTGTTGGGGAAAACAGAAAACTTAATTTGCCCTTGTTCCCTTCTGCCTCTATGTAAAGAGCACCACGATGGGGAGGTAGGGATGTGCTCTTACACTTCTTTTGTAGGAGCAGAGCTGGGACACTTTGCCTTGCTTTATGCAAAGTGTAAGTGAATGACATCAAATTTTTTAAGGGTTGGGAAATTCAGCTTGCCCAAAGTAAAATGGGAAAGCAATGGTAAAAGAGAGTCTCAAATTCATTTTTTCCAGGTCTAGGCTGCTATCTTACACATGGGATCATATTTCTTCCCTAGTTGCCACTTTGTCACAGAAACTAAATTAGTGAAATACATTTTGTCTCTGTGGGATTATGTCTGGCTGCTATTACAATATAATGCAGTGTTTCTTCAGTTTTCGTTGGATGTCTGTATGAATAAAAATAAATAGTGCATGCAAGGAAAAAGTAAATGTTATTTAAGAATTCACTGAAAGCTATAAAACTGAAAATTAATATGTACTAGAGTAGACAGGAGCTGGAATGATTAGTTTGTGTGAAGAAAATTACAGAGCTTACAGACTGTAATGTCTTCTTTAATCAAGTATTTACCTTGAGTCAAATTATAATGAAATTCTTTATAACTTTTCTTTTTGAACTTAGAGTTCTGGGAATCCAGAAACTGTTTTGGCTCTTTTGTGCTAGTCATTGCTCAAGGTGCTTATCATTCCAGGACTTTTCCATCTTCACAAACTTCTGCTCTGCAATTTAATCCTTACTCTGAAGCAGGCTTGACTACCCCAAGACTGTCCACTGGCAGTACAATGTGTGGTAGCTTATTCAGGTGAGCACATTAGAGAGAATTGTTGGAGAGCACAAATTCAGCTGAAAAAAAGTACAAGTGGAATGACAGTTTCCAGCACCCAGGAGCTATGGAGTTCCCAGGACCTTGGCTAAAATATTCCTTTTGTCACAGAGTTGTTTAAAACAGTGTTCTGTGTTTCTATGAATACACACAGGATATGGATTTTTCCCTTCCTGACTTCTCCATTCTTATTTTATCTCACCAATCCCCAACACCTCTCCCGGTACAACAATATATACTGTTGCCAACTTTTCAGCAGGCACAGGTTTATTCCCTGGATTTTGAATTCCTGAAACTTTGTATTGTCACATTGATCGTGTGGCTCCTCTGGGTGTACTAGGTGAGAATTATACTTTTATAGACATCATCTATTTTATATAGATGTAAAATATGGGGCAGCAGAGAGCTGCTATGCAGCCTGGAAAATGTGCAAAGTTAATGAAATAGAGTGCTCTGATGGTGGCACTGAGGTAGATTCAGCTGCCTAAGAAAATGGACCTGTGCTTTGCTCATAACTTTTCAGCCCAGTGCAGCAGCATTGCTTCTGTGCTGACCAAAAAAAGACGTGGTCTTCATGACCTCTTCTGTCTCTGACTTCCATGGTCCAGAGCTGCAAATCTCTTTCTTTCTAAAGCACTTCAGTTACTTGTTGAATCACTGCAGCAGAATATACCTGCAATGAGCAACAGCAATGCATGGCCCTGAGAGTATATCCAGGTACATAATTCCTTTGATATTTTTTGAGCACTTCCATTTAGTACCATAATTAAAATGTGCAAAAGTCATGCAGAGCGTATCTGTACACCCAAGAGACCATTTTTTTCCAGGCAATTTCAACTCCTTTTGCTGTAGCCTGAAGCCAGCATTAACAACAGCATTAAGTGGATCACTGGATGCTGTCCCCAATGGTGCTGAGGTGGGCAGTGCACAGCACTCAATGGTGGCATATCTAAATTTGCAACTAGACAAATATCCCAGGAGGGAGGCTTGTGAAAGTACAAATACTCCCTGGGTGAGTAATGAGACTAAAACAGAGCAGCCAAGCTGGGCATGTTAAACTTAAATTTTTGAAAGTTTCAGTTAGGAGGTCTCACAAGGATCTCACGTATTAACAGATGAGAAAGCATTGGTTTGGTAAAGGTTATTTGTGGTATCTAATACATTATAAGGCTTCAGAAAGGAATGTGGTCAGGTTCTTTCCTACTGTTTCTTCTTTTGGAGAAGAACTCTACAATTCATCACAGTGTTTTGGTTTCTCTGCCTGCCTGCCTGCTCTCAACTTGGCCCATGCAAGAAAAGCCAAGTAACTGTCAGGTGACAAAATGAGTAAACATACTTCAGACTGTGTGGTTTTAATGTAAATGTGATAAAATATATAAACCTGATCTTCATTTATGCTAAGGATTTTTTATGTCTTGCGTCCAACAATTTTTCCCTCTCTGCTGAGCTTTTTTGTTGGTAGAAGTTGATAGAAGCCTAGGAGTAATCCAGCTATACACACAAATAGCAATAAACATTAAAGAATGAAATAATTCTCTAACTGTAGCTCTTGTATCTAATTATTTCAATGTAATTCTAATTTTCTTTTCATTTATTGACTGTTTCCTATAGCAAGCTTGCCACTAAGCATTTAAAATGTTAGAGACATCTTCCAAACTCAGATGCACAAAATGTATTGCCAAGAACCTAGAAAAATTTCCTGCTGTATTTATGCACCTGTGCATGATAGCAAATATAAAGAGACCTTAGGTTACAGTGCTGATGTTCAAGTGGCACTCAGGTCCGCCTGCAGTGCTGAGTAGCCATGAGATACTTGTGCCCTCCTTCATGACATCTCCTAGGGTTGTCTCTGGGAGGAGGTGAGCCTGACTGAATTTGATAATCAGCAATGTCATAAAATTGTCATTACTGTCATTTCATACACCCCATTCCCTCTAGAGGATCCCAAAGATCCTATGGAGGAAATGAGGTGCATGAAAAAACAGTGAATTTGCTTTCTCCTTGCCCAGAACTCATGTTGTTCCCGGGACATAAGGATGTGGCCAATATTTTGTGTTGTGGGATGTCTTGGCAATGAAAAGCAACACTTTGTCCCCCGCCAAAGAAAAACCTGATTAGAAAAAAAAAAAAAGAGAAGAGCTTTTTATGTAAATACCACCTAATTATATATTGCTGAGCAGTTATTTGTTCATGTTGACCTTTTTAAACCAAAATGGAAAAAACCATTCCTTTTACTATCCAAGCAAGTTGTTTAATGCATTACTTTTGCATACAAAAAAGTGAAATAAGAAAAATTTTAATTATATTTAGATATCTAGAATGTCCCAGCAAGCTAGTGTGAATTATTATAGTTATCTTAGTGAGTTCATTCTAAAAATTAATAAAGAATTTTAAAGTAAAAGTACAATGGAACATAAGTTAATAAAAGAACATTGTTAATTTCCTGTTCCTTTAGCAGAAAGATCCTTCAAATATATTTATTCTGAAACCCTAACAAGTGGAAAAAATACTCTTACACTAAAAAGCACAATCTTTTAATGTGTTCCAAGTGCTGTGTTTGGTAACTCTTGTCTTAGAAAGCCTTCATTTTGAAATCTGAACAAGTTTTCAGGGTGCTGCACCAAGCTGTCTCAGCAAGTTTTAAATCCAGGCCCTTTTTCAGGGTATGTGGCTTCTTCTGAAAACTGAATGCCCACAAAAATGTGCTTGCATTTAAAATAAACAAACAAACCAAAAGAATTAATGAGCCACCAGGATTAACTGAATTGCTGTGGATCCCACAAGCTGATCTCCTTGGGTTCTGTGTGGGCTTGTGGCTAACGTGGGGAGAACAGCTTTCCGTGCAGGGCTCCACGCTTGTGTGCCATTCCTGTTTTCATCTCACATTTGTGTCAGCTGCATTGCCCCTTTTCTTTCCATTCATCTCTTAGATCATGAATGAGACTAAAATGGAGATTTTTTTTTAAAATCTCCCTTGAGGACAAATGCTTTTTTTGCCTCTTTATCTCTCTCTTGAGGGAAGCCTGACATAATTATGAATGACGTGGGAGCAGTGTTTCTTTCTTCAAACTGGCATCACCAGAAAGTCATCATGGCCTCTTATGTGACTAATTTATTTTAAAAATATTTTACTTTAAAGTATGTATTTGCTGTGGCTTCATTTTTATATATGAAGGTAGGTAGCTACATTAAGTTGCACCTCCACCAGTAGCTGATTTTGACTCTTTCACAGGCTTCTGTACAATTTGCATTGTAGCCCCAAGAAATTTATTTTGGAAGAAAAGGATTTCTCAGGAATATATTGTTTAATTTCAATCAGATAAGCTCCTTGAGCCATGATTATGTAGAAAACAATTAAATAAGTGTAAATCCTTTCCCAGAGATTAGAAGGTATTTGAGTATTCTGTTTTATTTTTGTAGATAGGAAAGCACAGAGATGCTAAGATCTTGTTTTCAGACAAATCCAAAATTTATTTAGACAAGATTAAAATGTATTAACTAAACCTATTAAGCTCGAATCAAATTTTATTAATTCTTTGAATTACAACATTTGTAGACATTTTCAGTCCTGTGAGCTGTAGCTTATGGGTCCTCTAAGCATGAACTTTTTGAGGTTGTTTGAATGTACCCGTTTAAACTTTAAATATTCCTAGTCTCATTTTTTGATTCCTTTGGGACTCTCCAAAAGAAAGCAGAAACCATCCTATATCAGGATCTTAGCCTGGAAGCAGCATTTGTGCTTTGTAAAACTTAAAGCCTTGGAAAGATTGATAGACCAGCACAGAAGAAATTGATGCTGTGGTATATTTTATTTATTTATCTGAGGATCCAAAATACCATTCCATCAGCTTTTGTAATGTGCCATCTGCATTTCAGTTAGGAAGCTTATGACAAATTGCAAATACCAGTAGCAGAGCTGCCTGTTGATGGTGTTTTCAAAGCATTGAAAAAAGAAACGAAGGACTTCCAAAGCAGTTAAACCATGAGGCACAGGAACTGTAGCTTTGAGTTGCTGGCCTGTGCACATGTCCTTAGTAAGGTGTCTGACCATCAGAGCACTTGGGCTTTATGTACTCTTAACTCTAAGTGTCCTGGAAGTCCTAAGTTGTACAGTAACATCCTGTGTCTCTTTTCCCCTTGCTGTGTCTGTGTCTCCTTTCTGCTTCACTCTGGTCAGAAATAAGTGTTCAAATGCAGTTGTCTCCTTCCACAACTCCCCTCAATTCTACCTGAATCCCCAGATCAGAGAGATATTTATTAAATGAGAGAACTCAGTGAAAGACCTTGCTCACACCCTCACCCAGACCTCTGCTTCACACAGACAGACACGTGCTGTTGTTGGGTCTGGATGGGTTGCAGGAGCCCCTGGATTGCCTGTACTCCTTGCTTAGGCTCCTGCTGTTCTCCCTCTTGTAGTTCTGTACTCAGCTCCTGGAAGGAGGGATTTTTTTGCCAAACTTTGTCTTGCGTGGGAGAATTTCCTCCAGGGACAGGACAGCTCCCTTTTCTGTAGTAATTTTCTACATAGGGGTTAAACCACAAGGAATTTTTTTCATCCTTCATGAGCATTATCTGGGGGGGGACGACAATAATAAATAAATTCTAATTGCCCTTTCACTTCTTTGTTCAAGCAGATTGGTTTCAAACTTTTCTTTCTACTTCCGGTGTTGAGACCAGTAAAGATTACGTTTCCTTCAGATGAAGACTTTATAGGACCTAGAACTTAGCTTAGCCTGATTGCATCTGAATGCCAGCTCTTGTCTTAGAAAGGGTGGCAGATATGACTCATTAGTAAGTCAGTTCTGCTGAACAGCTGTTTGCATAATTCTCCCAGTCTGTAATCTCAAGAAGCAAAGAAAAGCCTTCTTCCCTGACCGTGCATGTGTATTTACATGCATATATATGTGTATGTACACACAGAGAATTTATATACATCGAAACCCATGGGGTTTGTAATGCATATTTGGAAATAGAAATGTTTTTCATTATGTTTCTGCATGTTTTTAGTTTAAGTAGTTGTGAAAGAGAGTGGAAGGAGTCCTTCAGTTCTTCAGCATGTGGGGTATTAGTCTCCAGTGTAGAGTACACTCATATGTTACACAAACTAAAAAGAAAAACAAGGCAGTCACAGAACTATAATACAAATATTATTGCCATCTCTTTCCACATCAAGGCCCAAACCCGTGTGTTTTGAGGCTGGAGAGTTGTTTGCTAAGTGTTTAAAGCATCCTGGTGTGCCTTTGAACAGAGAACTAGGATTTCCATTCCTTGTAAACCAAAGCTGAAATAAAAGCACAGGACTTGTGCAGTAGCTGGGCCGTATGAGATGTATCTTTATACTGTCAAGGGAGAGTGCCATTGTCAAATGGCAGCAGAACTATAGCAGTGAAGGAAGAAATCCAGACTGAGAAATCATTTTCAGAAACATTGAGGCACATCTGACTTTTTGACATCACTTGCCAAGTGACTGCCAGGAAGCACAAGCTAACTCCTGACAAGCTGGGTAATGAAGGAAAGCACGCTCTGGATTTTATCAGAAGCATAATTTGAGGTGCTTCTATTTTAATCATTCAGTAGAAGAGCTGAGAGTAATGAACTGTTGTGTTACATCATTTCATGGAAGTGAAGTGGCTGGAAGATGGTACAAAAACATGTATTCAGAGCCTGGTGTGGAACAAGGAGATGAGCATTAGGGTGGCTGGTTTGACACATACTTATTTCTGCCTGATTTCCATGTGAGACAACAGCTGACTACCAGAGACCAGCCTTCACACTTTATAGCCTCTCCTTATTTTCCTGTGTCTCTGCACACCCACTTAGTGGATGTGGCTCTCTGGCCAGCAGGCTGGCTTTTGTCAGTCAGTGCCTTTGACTCCTTGCAGGGTCAGAGCATCTGAGGATGAAATTCCTGACCTAGAACTGTCTTCTGTTCTCAGAAAATGACTGTGCTGTTCGGAAGACAGTTTTCTCTCTTGTTTTGATAGAAGAAAAGTCACAATATGTCTTATTCTGCAAAGCAAAGTGCAGCATGGCCTCTACAGAGAGATGCCTAAGTGAACACAGGAATAATACAAAACTGCACAATGTATTTACCAGAAAGTGTTTCTAAATAATATAGGAGATGAAAAACTGACATTGAATTAAAATGTGATTTATGTTGTCACTCTCCTTTTCCCAGTGTTCTGTTTTCAAGCAAAAAATATGTGAAAGCAATGCTTATACGCCTCTGGAACTCTGGTCATGCCTGGCCTGTCCACTCTAGGCTCAATCATCTCTGCCTCTTTTCTCTATTACTCTACTAAAGCTTGTTCCCAAATGTGGCTGCAAAGCCAAGTAGTTGGGATGTGTGGGTGTAGTGCAAGTGAGGACTTGATCTCAGACACACTTCATGTCTATCCTAGGATATAGCACAGAGGCAGCCTAAGAATTCACCTGACTCAGAAAATGGGAATTTTATAAAATTCTTAAATGTGTCAAAATTCTATCTCAATTCTCTTCATTATAAAAAAAA
>VZTR01000979.1:69593-83199 GCA_013400775.1 Chaetops frenatus | reverse complement strand
AAAAAGAAAAAAAAAAAAAAAAGAGAGAGAATTTCCTGTGTTATCGGGACGAGGGGTACACAATTGTAAAAAATATTAAGAGAAATAGAGCCGAGATTTCCTCCTCTGCCCCGGGCTTCTCGAGGTTTTCCCAGAAGGAATCGTGATTTATCCCTCCTTTCCCATCCTCTCCTGGTCCTGTCCCTCCTTTCTGAGGAGGCAGAGCCGCCCTTTTGAACCCTCTGCCGATTTCCACTTCACTTCCCCAAGTCCCAAATCCCTTTGATTTCTGTCCCTGGGAATTGCGGACAGGAGCCGGCCAAGCCCAAAACAACAACACCAAAAAATAGGCTAAAAACAAACATTTCAGGACCTTTCGTGTGCCAGGGAAAAAAAAAAAAAGAAAAAAAAAGAAAAAAAAAAAAGTGGGAGCAACGGGGTGTTTTAGACTGATAAACCCGAAATAATTCACGCGGTTCTGCCACTGGATTTCCAGAATTTCCTTGGAATTTGGAACGCAGGAGGAGGTTCCTCGAGGCTCCGGCGAGCTGAGGGTTAAATTCAGAGGAGGCACCTCCTCCTCTCGCTCCGGTCTCACCTCGGCTCCGGTGACAACGCCAAGGATTTGGGTGACCCTGGCTCGGCCCTCGGAAGGGAATCCTCAGGGATAAATTGTCCCCGATTTTAGGGATTGTCACCTCTGTCCCTGCTGAGTCAGAGCGGGCAGCGCGGATTTCTCCTCCCGGGGCCACCGCGCGTCCCCGGCAATTTTGGGGACAGTTTTGCGGCCGCTGAAGATTCACCGGGACCTCGGGAATTCCTGGGCTGCCGCTTTTTAAATCCAAGGGCAGGATTGAAAGGTGAGAATTCCAAGAGGGATTGGAAAGGGGAGTTTTAACTCTTCTCCACGCAGGGAGAGGGGAGAAATTCCTCCTCCCTTCCCTGGGGGGTTCCCAGCTCCCAGCTCCTCTCAAAGCCAATTCCCTCCTCTCTTCCTTTTTTTACATCTTATAAGATCTTAATTAATTAATTAATTGATCTCTTGCTCCTGACATGGATGAGGCGGCACATCGGGAATATTTTCGCCCCTCAGCTCCCTGAAGCTCCTGAATCTGCCTTTCCCCAAGGAATTCCTGGATGAAATGGAAGTTTTAACAATATTTCGGTTATTAAATCACAGGAATAATCGATTTGGTGGAAGAGGATTTGGGGTCCTTCCCTGGAGGGAGGAGATTCATCCCTAAAGAAATGGAATTCCATCTGATCTGTGCCTCTGGAAAGGTCTAATTTAGGATTTAATTACCCTCAGATTTGGACTCGGTCTTAATTTGCCTTCCAGAGTCATTTTCTGGCCACCCCAACGCCCACAAATTCTCTCCTTTCCAGGAACCCTCTGGGTATCCCAAGGCACCAAATCCAGCCCTTCCTGAAAGGCTGTGCCCGCAGCAGAGCCAAGGAGCAGAACCCCAAATATTGCCCCCAAAATATGGGATTTTCAATCCCAAATAACCCCCAGAAATCTCAGGCTTCTCAGTCCCAAAGTTCTCAAAAAATTTCAGGTTTCTTAACCCCAAATCTCCCCAAAAATCTCTGAATCCTGAATCCCAAATCTCCCCAAAAAATCTCAGAATTCTCAATCCCAACCCTTCTCAAAAATCTCAGAATTCCCAACCCTAACTCTCCCTAAGGAATCCCAGGATTCCCGATCCCCAACCTCCCTGAGGAACCCCAGGATTCTGAATCCCAACCCTCCCCAAAAATCTCAGAATTCCCAACCTCAACCCTCCCTGAGGAACTTCAGAATTCCCAAATCTCCCCAAGGAAATCCCCAGACTCACCCAGGCAGTGCCGAGGGAGCAGCGGGAGCCGAGTGGATGCCGGAGCGGGGAGATTTGGGATCTTTTATAGGGTTTGGAGGCCCTGCCTTCTGGGAATGAGTCCTGCTGGCTGCTGATGAGCTCATTCTTTCACAACAGCTCCTGCCCGGCCGGGTTTTACACGTAGGCATTTTCCAGGATCCCGGGTTCATTCCCCTGACTAATCCCGCTGAACCGTGGGATTTCTCCCTGGATAAAGGTCAGACCTTCAGGTCCGTGGAGTTGTTGAAGATCCCGTTGAGGTTTGGGGGCTTGGTGGGGTTTGGTGCCACCTGAACCCATCCCGGGGTCACTCCACAGCTGAAATCCTCCTTGATGTCTGAAACTCCTGGGATTTATTGGGAATTCCCACCTCAACCCATCCAGGGGTCACTCCACAGCTGAAATCCTCCCCTGACATCAACAATTTCTGGATTTATTGGGAATTTGGGATAGTTTGTTCTTCTCTCCCCTCCTCTTCATCAGTGAATCCTCTAAGGTGGCTTTATTGGGATTGCAAAAATCAGGGATGGGTTTTCCTGGGAAGAACTTCATGGATTTCCCTCAACTTTCATTCCAGTTTGGAATCACAGGGAGGGATTTCCTGGAAATTACAGGAATTTCCCCCTGGACAGGGTGGTCAGGGGCTGCCCAGGGAGGTTTGGAGTGGCCATACATCAAAAGTTGGACTTGATGATCCTGGAGGACCTTTCCAACCTCAATAATCCTGGAATTCTCTGGATATATCTCATTTTCCATGGAGATTCAGCTCCCACCCATCCAGATGTGAGGAAGCAGGGAGCTGAGTTTATCTCCAGGGATTTTTAACAATGTCCAAGATCTTTCCCGCCGAAACGGGATTCGGGGAGCCGGCCCCACGGAATTCCAGAACGGAATTCGAAAGGGTTTTTCAACCTAGATGTGAAATAAAGGGAACTAGGCATTCCCTAAGGATTGTTCCAGGAAAAAAATAGTAGTGGAGTGGAAAACCCTCAGAAATCCAACCCCAATCCCCCCAAATCTCCTGGAGCCATCAGGACGCAGCCCCAGAGCTGTGAAGGGAGGCCGATTTCCCACCCTGGAGACGCCGTGTCCCGCCCAGACGGGAATTTCATCACCTTTGGTCACCCTGGGCCCTTCTCCGTGGCTTTTCCGGAGCTTTTATCGGATCAAAATCCCGGCGCCATCACTTCCAACAGGCTGAGCTGGTCCCGCGTCACCTCCTGGAATTCCTGGGCAGCCCCTGCAAGCTCATCCCCCAACAACCCCTCGCCAGCACGAAGCTGGAAAATTCCAGAATTCCACAATCTTCTCCCATCTGCACAATTCCCGTTTCCCACCGGGTCCTGCCTTGCTGTTCCTCGTCTGGGATAGGCTCGGGTTTTAATCTCCAGCTTTGGGAATACCCCAGCCCGAGCCTAAAGCCTGACTCAGGCATTCCCAGCTTGCTCTGGTGGTGCTGATTCCAGGCTGGAATTAGGGCACTTCCCAGACCTGCCTGGCTGCTTTCGAGGCAACCTCGAGGCTGGCGGGGCTCAGGGCCGAGATAAACCCCTGGAATTCTGCCCTTCCTGTGAGCAGCTGCAGGGAAAGGGAGCAGAGCCGTGGAAGATTCGGGGTTTGGCGTTTCCCCATCCCTGGAGGTGCCCGGGGAAAGGTTGGGATGGGGCTCGAAGAGACCTGGGATGGTGGGAATTGTCCACCCTGGCCATGACAGGGGGTTGGAATGGGATCACCCTGAAGGTCCTTTCCCATCCCAAACCGTTCCACGGTTCTCTGATTTTCCCTGATCCCCTGGTTTTATTATTCCAAGGTTTTATCATTCCATTATTCCGCCATTCCATGATCCTCTGAGTCTGTGATTTTCTGATTCTCTGCTTCTATTATTGCATCATTTTGTGATTTTTTGATTCCATGGTTTTGTGGTTCCATTATTTTCTGATTCCCCAATTCTCTGTGATTCCATGATTCCCTGATTCAACTATTCCATGATTTTATGATTCCAGGACTCTGTAATTCCATGATTTTATGATTCCAGGATTCTCTATGGTTCCACAATTCTCTAATTCTATTATTTCATGATTTTCTGATTCCACAATTCTCTAATTCCATGGTTTTCCAATTCTCTGTGATTCCACTGATTCTATTTTTCCATCATTTAATGATTCCCTGATCCTGGTTTTTGCCAGAGCAGCTGAGTTTAAGAGTGGACAGGGAATTTCATCCCCTCCAACCTCCCACCCGAATTTCTGTGCAATATTCCCAAGGGAATTCTCCTCCCCAGGTGAGAGCTCGGTGCTGTCCATCCCTCAGAGGCCTGGGGAGGGACAGAGACATTTTTATTTTGGCAAGAAATAAAGAATTTCTGGAATATTTCTGTGCCAAATTTAAACTCTGGACTTGCCACATCCAGGGATTGAAGACGACACTTCCCATAGCTGGGAGATTCCTAAACCTAATCTTAAACCTAATCCTAAACCCTGTCTGGAGATCAGGAGGTGCAGCCTGACCTTAAACTGGTTTGGATCCAGTCTGGAAATGCTCCAGAGGTCACAGGGCAGCAAAATCAGCACAAAATTTCTGGATATTGCCCAAAAAGTCTCCGGGGTCAGCCCCTGGAAAGGGAGGGAATGTTTTTCCCGGAGGAGAGGTGAATCCCTCCCTCACGATTTCATGGATTCTCCTTGGTTTTGCCCCAGGATTGGGGACCTTTGTGCAGGGAGGGAAGGCTCTGCAGGGAATTTTTGCCCCGCTGGATTTCAGGCCCGGCTGTGACTCAGGAGCGGCCGAACCGGCCCTGGGGCTCCGGGGAGAGTTCGCTCCACGCCCCTCTCGTCCCTCATTGCAGTGTCCGTCACCGCTCCGGGCTGAACGTGGCGCTGAACTCATCGCCCAGGACAAAGGTGTAATTAGCACCTGCTGGGTGGCTTAATTAGCACGTACAGGATCTCCCAGTATCGGTCTGGGGCTGATCCTGGAGCAGCTCCTGTCCCACTGCTGGAGACTCCAGGAATCTTTGTTGTCGAGACCCACAAATCACAGAGATGGGGCAACCAGAAGGCGATGCAAAAACTCTTTATTTTATCAGCCTCATGGTGGTAGGGTGAGACAGAAAGGCATAAAATCCACCCCGTAACACCAGAAGCCGCGGTGGCAAAGGTTACACTTCCTTAAATGAACTTTCCAGCCAATTAGTGTCTGACAAGCCGTTGGCTAGCACCTCTCAGCACTAATTACTAATCACACTATCCCAACTGGGCCTTGCTACAACGTGGATTTTATAATTCCATTTACAGCGCTCTACAACCTTGGACAAGCTTTTTAGGTAAGATGACATTGTTACATTCTAAAATCTTCTCACTAACTTAACGAATACATTCTAAGATTTTAACGAATATGTGTTCTGTCCGTTCAAGGCACCTGAGTTCCGGCCCTCAAGGCTTCTGTTCAAGCTACAGGCTCTTCTCTTGTGCTTTGTGTTTTTTTGCAGCTTTCCTTTAGCCACGTGTCAGATCTGTTCCCAAAAGTTGGAGCTTGAACTTTGATCCTTGCTCGGCGATATCTCTGTCCTGCGTTTTTTCCACGTCTGCGCACGGAGTTCTTGGCGAAGCCATGTGAGTTTTCAGCCTGACTCTGAGAATTTTCTACAAAACCCATTCCTCACACTTTCGTGGCTTCCCCTGCAAGCATCCAAGGCCAGGCTGGAGCCAACCTGGGATGGTGGGAATTGTCCATGGCTGGGTGGGTTTTAAGGTTGGAAAAAAACTGGACACCTCCAGGTGCTGGAGGATTCAAGGGTTGGGTTTGAAGTGTCCAGGTTTTCATGGGTCTTCTTTTTCTGCCTGTTTTTTCTGCCAGGATGGGAATTTTGAGAATGTTCAGCCTTTGGAGACCCCAGAGCCCCTCCCAAGACCTGCAGGGGCTCCAGGGGAGCTGGAGAGGGAATTTTCCTCAGGAACTGCAGGGACAGGACACAGGGAGTGGGTCAGGGGGAATTTGGGTGGGATTTTGGGAAGGAACTGCTCCCTGGCCCAGGTTATTCCATGGATTTTTCATCCCTGGAAGTGTCCAGGGCCAAGTTAGAGGCACCTGGAACAGCAGAAGGTGTCCCATGGCAGGGATTGGAATGAGATGATTTTTAAGATCCCTTTCCAACACCAACCATTCCATAATTCCATGATTCCTGAGCTTCCCAGGATCCAGACAATTCCTATAAAACTCTGAGTTTCCTGGCTGAGTCACGGGCTCGTGTCTGGGACTCTGCTGTAAAAATTTCCCATAAATCCCCCAAACTCCAGCTCAAAGCTTGGTCTCTGTTTTGAGTCCCATTTTTGGATTTCCCAGCCAGTCCCTGAGTCTTCTTGGGCTGCTGCTTGAAAATCTCCTCCTGATTCCTGGCCTAAATTTATTCCTGATTTCTACTCATTGAAGAAATTGCTTCTAATTCCCAGCCTAAATTTATCCCTGATTTCTTCTCTGTTCCTTAAAATCCTCTGCTAATTCACTGCCTAAATTAATTCCCGACATATTCTGTACTTGAAAGCCTCTGCTAATTCCCAGCCTAAATTTATCCCTGATTTCCCCTGCAGGGCTTTGTTGCCTCACTGAAACCCCACGACTTTTCCAGCGGCCATCCCATCAAAGCACCCAATTACCGATTTCCTCATTCCCCCTCCGGAGCTCGGGAATTAAATCCTTGGAGTTCAGCCTTTCCCAGGTTTTTCCAGGACCTGCTGGCAAGTGGAGCAACCTGGGGGTCACCCAAGGAGGAATTGGGATATTGGGACAGGGTTCAGGCCTCCCTGACCTCTTGGAAAAGCATAAAATCCCATTTTTTGGGGAATATCAGCTGCCTGGGAAAGACAATTAGCGGTCTTTGAGCTCAAAAAACCCTGGCCCCTCATTTGCTCCATCCCAACCCCTGCACGAGGCCAAGTCCCAAATCCCAGGGTTTTATTCCCATTGGAATCCCAGCAGAGGGATGGAGTTCATGGATGGGAGTGCTGGGAGGAGGGAAATTGGCACTGAAACCCCACAAAAAGCTGAGCTCTGAGAAGTCACCGGGGTTACTCTGACCCTAAAGCCGGGCTTAACGTCCCTCGAGCCTGGCCCAGAACAAAGAGCTCCTAATTAAGGGAAACCAAGAGTTAATTAAGTAATAAAACCCTTTTAGAGTGAAGCAAGAGGGACCCGGGTGAAGAGTTTCATTCCCATTTTTGCTCCGAGCGCTGTTAAATTGCCCAAATCGGGAATTTGCTTCTCTAATGAGCGAAGTTTTATTCTCTCAGCTCATTTTCAGCTCTTTAATTAGGAATTAAGAACGTCTGAGCCACTCCAAGCACGGTCTCTGCTCATCCCCTCACGTTTCCTTTGGTCCCTGCCCTGTGCCCGGAATCCTGGAATGGTTTGGAGTTGTGGAATGGTTTGGAACCCTGGAATGGTTTGGCTTGGAAAGGACCTTAAAGCTCATCCAGTTCCATTCCAGGGGCAGGGACAACTTCCCTGATCCCAGGTGGCTCCAGCTTGGCCTTGGACACGCCCAGAGATGGGAAATCCATGGGATTCCCTGCGTCAGGCCCTCACAGTGAACAATTCCTTCCCAAAATCCCACCCCAATTCGCTCTCTGTCCCCCTGACCCCGTTGCCCATGTCGTGTTCCTGCAGTTCCTGAGGAAAATTCCCTCTCCCTGATGTCCCCAGGATCCCCCAGGCCTGGGACAGGTCAGGGACAGGTTTATCCCACCAGGACCACCAGACCCTTTTCCGTGGACCTGATTCCCAGCAGGACAATCCCAGTCCGTGCTGGTCCCTTCCCAAACCCAGCGACAAAAAGGGGCCGGACTGAGCCAAACCCAAAATTTAAACTTTTCCTGGAGAGAGAAAAGAGGGAGGATCCCAAGGGATTTTCCAGGTGCCAGGAGCTGCTTGTGCGGGCCAATGCTGCGCTCTGGTGGTTGGGGACACTCGGGGCCCTTGGGGACACTCGGTCCCGTGTCCCCTCATGGAAAAGGGACACGGAGGGGCTGGAGCTGCGCCAGGGATCAGGGCTGGAGCAGCAGGAGAAGGGAATGGAGAATCCTGAGGGAGCTGGGGGGGCTCAGCCTGGAGAAAAGGGGGATCTAGGGGAGATTTCGGGCTCTTCCAGGGGGGATTTGGGATCTGATCCCAGGGAATGGGGTCAGGACAAGAGGGAACAGCCTTGAGCTGTGCCAGGGTGGAAAATTTGGAGAAAATCGCCCCTGGAAAGGGCGGCCAGGCCTTGGAAGGGGTTGGATTCCCCATCCCTGGAGATGTCCGAGGAATTCCTGGAATTCCAGGTGTCCCGGTGGGGATCAGGAACAGCTTGGACTTGGCGACCTTGGAGTTCCTTCCCAACCTCTGGAATTTTGGAATTCTGCCCTTTTTGACCCACCCGACTCCACCTGGGAGCCGCCACCAAGTGAGGGTGGAGGGAAGGAGTTAAATCAGAGCCCTGGCACAGAGGAGCTGGAGGAGGGAGATCCAAAAATTCTGCCGGAGGAGGAGCCGGGTGGGACCTCGGGATTCTCCACCTCACCTTTAGCGAGTCAGGAACGCAACAGAGCCGTGATTTTGGAGGGTGAGACGAGGCCCCAGGAATGCAGAGCTCCCTCCCTGCTCCAAAAATAGAAACCCTGGCAGCTGAACAAAAGGAGAGAGAAGAAAAAGAAAGAAAAAAAAGAGGTGCGTTTTCAAGGTGTGATCTGTGTCCCTGCTCTGTGAATTTCCACCTGGGAAGCTCCTTCCAATGCCCTTTCCCAGGTGGAAATTCCTGCTGGTGTCCCACCAGCCGCTTTGCAGACCTGGGGGAAAAAAAAATTATATAAATAATATCTATTCATGATTTATGTTTCTATAAACACGAAATGCTCGTTTTAGGCAAAGGGAGGTTCACACCTCCAAAATATGGGTCTGAAAAACGCGGAGAGATTGTGGCTTTGAATCAAAGAAATAATTCCTGTGGGGGAGAAGCCACAACAAAGCCACGTCCATGAGGTTCAGGTGGAACCGGACACTCAGAGCTGAGCAGGAAAAGTCTGGATTTGTTCCTGATGAAGAATTCCACAATTAAAGGAGGATTTTTCCCTCTCTGTGCCTTCCCCCACATGGGACACAATCATCCAAGACCTCCCAAACTTCCTGATTCATTTTCGTGGCCGAATTATTCCGGGCCCTTTCTCCTGCCCACAAAAACCACCTGGGTGGAGCTGAGTTCACAAGAAACCACAATTTTTAATAAAAAAATTAAAATATTCAGGCCCTGCCCCCTCTCCCTGTGGGGTTGGGCTTCCTGTTGGTGTCACCAGGGCTGGGCATTATTTTGTCCTGGTCCCTCCTCTCAGCTGTGCTGGAATCAGCAGGGAAAAATTGTCCCTTTTTTTGGGTTATTTTGTGTCAAACCCATGAAGGCGCTGAGCAGATTTTTAGTGACTTAAAAACATCTTCTGATTTTTGGGTATATTTTCTGTCAAAATGAACCCACGAAGGTGCTGAGCAGCTCTTTAGTGACCTCAAAAAAGAATTCCTGGGTTTTGGGGTTATTTTGTGTCACAATGAACCCACGAAGGTGCCGAGCAGATTTCTAGTGACTTAAAAAAATTTAATTCCTGCATTTAGAGGTTTTTTTAAGCGGTGTGAGATAAGGAGGTGGATAACTGGGGAAGTCACAGGAGGCTGGAGGAAGTTTATCAGCCCCGTGGCGCTTTTTGTCACCTCTGGCTCGGGGTGTCCCCAGGCGGGTCCCGAGGTTGTCACCTGCCCCCGGAGCAGTGGGAATGTGGCACCCGGTGACGCTCAGGTGACCGGGACAGGTGAGGCACAGCCAGCTTGGGTGGCAGCCCTTGCACAACCAGCTGGGCTGTCACCCAAAAATAAACTTCCTCCAACAACCACGTGGGACTTTCTCAGTGATTCAACCCCTTATCTCACACAGACTGAAAAAAAAAATCTTCCTAAAAAATGCATTTTTTAAGCCACTAAAAGTCTGCTCAGCACCTTCGTGGGTTCATTTTGACACAAAATAACCCAAAAAAAAAAAAAAAAAGGGACAATTTTTCCCTGCTGATTCCAGCACAGCTTTGAGGGAAGAGGACAAAATAATGCTCAGCCCTGGTGACACCAACAGGAAGCCCAGCCCCACAGGGAGAGGGGGCAGAGCCTGAATATTTTAATTTTTTTTTATTAAAAATTGTGGTTTCTTGTGAACTCAGCCCCACCCAGGTGGTTTTTGTGGGCAGGAGAAAGGGCCCCGAATAATTCGGCCATGAAAATGAATCAGGAAGTTTGGGAGGTCTTGGATGATTGTGTCCCATGTGGGGGAAGGCTCAGAGAGGGAAAAATCCTCCTTTAATTGTGGAATTCTTCATCAGGAACAAATCCAGGAACGACTCCAAACCCTTCCTGCTCGGCGCCATGGGACAATTTCTTCCTGATGATCCCAAGGAGAGCTCAGAGGGACCAGGACAAAACAAAGCCCCGTCCTGGTGACATCAATGCTGAGCTGGAACCACAGGGTGGGGAGAGAATTTGGGTGTTTTAATTAAAAAAATGAAGGTTTTTGATCAATAAGCTGTACCGACCACAAGGGGGAATTTATCTTCCCATTTTTCCTCAGCAGATCCAAATCCATGCCCAAAACCTGGCCAAACACCCCCAAAAATCCAGGTGTTGCTGGGCGGATGAGAGGAAACCCATGGAAAACCCACCCCAAATCCAACCTCGCCAGAAATAATTGGGATGACCAATTCCCAGGGATGGAGAAAAAACCCCCCACCCCTGCACATTTGGGGTTAAATCCCCCAAAAACAACCCCGGGCTGAGGCTGCTGCTGCTCCGAATGCCAGGGAGGATTAATTATCCCGAGGTAATTAGTCTGGGAAGCTGACATGGAACCACTCATTGCTCGGGATGAGTGGGCGGCTCCGAGTCACTCCAGGAGGGACACGGGATTTTTGGGGATCCGGCGGCTCCTGGGCTCCTCTGGTGGCCCTATAAAAGCTGTCCCAGAGCTGGGACACACTGGTCACCTCTGGAAACTCATCCTGCCCCTGGGAGCTGGGTGAGTGTTGTTCCTGAACCTCTGGAGATGCTGGGATTGGGGAATTTGTAAGGAATTCTTGATGGATTGGGTGGTTCAGGGGACATTCCCCATCCCGGGAAGCGTCAGAGCTCAGGAGGGTTTGGGGTTGGGTTTGGCGAGATCTGGGGTGGGTTTGAGGAAAAATAGCAGCTGGTTTTGGGGTAGGATTGGTGGATTTCAAGGAGAGATCTAGGATGGTTTTGGGAAAAATGCCAGCTGGTTTTGGGGTGGTTTCCAAGGAAAGAAGCAGGGTGGCTTAAAAAAACCCCCAAACCTGCTCATTTTGGGGTGGGATTGGTGGATTCCAAGAAGAACATTCTTTGCAAGAAGGGAGGTTGGAAAGGGATTTTCCATCAGGAGCTGGAGCAACAGGAGGAAGGGGGAATGGGGTAAAAGTGAAAGAGAAGAAATTTAGGCCGGATTTGGGAAGGAATTTTTCCCTGTGAGGATGGGGAGAGCCTGGCTCAGGTTATTCCATGGATTAACCATCCATAGGAGTGTTCCAGGCCAGGTTGGAGCCACCTGGAGTGGTGGAAGATGTCCCATGGCAGGGGCTGAGTGGAGCTTTAATGTCCCTTCCAACCCAAACCACTCTGGGATTCCATGATTACAAAATCCAGTTTTATTCCTGATTTTTCCATATAAAAACTGATATCTGGGAGAGGTTTTTAAAATGGATTGGTTGGAATTCCTGTGCTGGAGTGGGAGAGGACTCTCAGTGTCCACTGCTGAGCCAGATTTGCTAGTGAAAAAGGGGAATTTGGGAGCAAGGAAAGTTTTAATTAATTAATTAATTAATTAATTAAATTGGAGGGGTTTTGCATGAATTTGGGGGCTGTTTGATTTTGGGGCTGCACAGCTCTGCTCTGTCAGGCCACACAATTCTAGAGGAGCTGGGAGCAGCCTCGTGGTGGCCTCGATCCCCTTTAATTAATTTTGCTTCCTTAATGAGCTTGAACTTCGCGAGGGCTGGGGCTGAGCTCCAGGGTCAGTTTGAGATCCAAAATCCACTCCCTGTGGAGCTCCAGGGATGGAGACAGGTCCCAGCCTGTGATGGGGGACAAGGAGGGCTCTGAGAAGATCTCAAGTCACCTCAAGTCAGGTCTTCACCGACGTCCTCACCACCCTGGTGGGACATTCAGTGCTCAGTGTCCCCAAATGTCCCCAGCTTAGCTTCAGGCCATTTTTCAGAGTTAAAAATGAGGGGTTGGGTCCCTCAGGTGCTGCTGGGGCAGTGTTGGGACCGTGGCACAGGTGGGACGTGTCCCCGAGGTTTGGGAACCACAAGGAACTCACCTGTCCAGGCTTCCTCAGGTGTCACTAAATGGGTTGGGTGGGGAGGGACCTCAAACATCACCAGATTTCAACGCCATCCGTGTCCTTCCAGTCCTGCCAAGTGTCCCCAAGATGTCCTGCTACCTCCACCAGCACCTCCCTCCGCTCTACCAGGACCCTGTGGCGCTGTCCCCTGGTGTCCCCTTGCCGGCTCAGCGGTGGCACTCCACGACCTGCATCCCCCAGGCCGTGGCTGGCCAGGTACCCCTGCAGCGGGTGACGTCCTCCAGCGTGTGCCAGCAGCAAGGTGTCACCCCGGCCGTGCCCCTCCTGCAGCAGCACACCGTCCCCAGGCGGGTGACAACGTGGGTGCCGCGCCAGCTGGGGGTGACCCAGTGCGTGCCACAGCAGCTGCGGGTGCCACCGCAGTGCCCGCCGGTCCCACAGCAGCAGAAGGTTGTCCCCAGGTGTGTCACCACCTGCGTGCCGCAGCAGCACCTGACGGGCGGCGCGGGTGCAGCCGGTGTCACCCAGTGCGTGCCGCAGCAGCTGCGGGTGCCACCTCCCCAGTGCGTCCCCCAGCAGAAGATTGTCCCCAGGTGCGTCACCACCTGCGCGCCGCGGCCGCCCTGTGTCACCAAGGGTGTCCCGCAGCAGCAGGGTGCCACCAGGTGCGTCCCCCAGCAGTGCGTGACCTCCGTCTGTCCCCAGCAGGGCGTCCCCAGGTGTGTCACCACCTGTGTCCCCCAGCAGCGCGCGGCCCAGCGCGTCTCGTACCGGTGGGTGGCAGCGCCTGTCCCCCAGCAGCAGCAGAGTGTCACCGCCGCTGTCCCCCAGCAGTGGCACAGCAGGTGTGTCACCAAGTGTGTCCCACAGCAGTGTGACACGGGCGGGGCCAGCGTTTGTGTCCCACAGCAGCAGCAGCAGCAGCAGCAGGGTGGGACAGTTTGTGTTCCCCAGCAAAGTGCCACCAAGTGTGTTCCCCAGCAAAGTGCCACCAAGTGTGTCCCCCAGCAGTATGGCACAATCTGTGTCCCCCAGCAGTGTGTGACCAAGAGTGTCACTCAACACAGTGCCCCCAAGGGTGTTCCCCAGCAGTATGGCACAATTTGTGTCCCCCAGAAGAGTGTGACCAAATGTGTCCCCCAGCAAAGTGCCGCTAAATGTGTCCCCCAGCAGTATGGGACAATTTCTGTCCCCCAGCAAAGTGCCACCAAGTGTGTCCCCCAGCAACGTGCCGCTAAATGTGTCCCCCAGCAGTGTGTGACCAAGTGTGTCCCCCAGCAAGGCATGACTAAGTGTATCCCCCAGCAAAGTGCCACCATGTGTGTCCCCCACCAGTGTGGGACAATTTCTGTCCCCCAGCAAAGTGCCACCAAGTGTGTCCCCCAGCAGAGTG
>VZTR01000979.1:50552-69080 GCA_013400775.1 Chaetops frenatus | reverse complement strand
AATAATAATAATAATAATAATAATAATAATAATAAAAGAAGGAATAGAAAGGTCTGAGGAGTCCAGATCTCCAAGGGTCTCTAGAGGAATTGGTCCAGATCCTGGCTCCAGGTTTATTCCTAGAATTAGGATGGAATATTCTGGTCGAGTTGGATTCCACAAGGCTTGGAGAAAACCTGGGTTTGGACTTGGAACCTGAATGTGAATTTCTGATGGAAATGGGATAAAATTCACTCAGAATCCCAGGATGGGAGAGGTCGGGAGGGACCTGATCCAGCAGGGTGATCCTGGGGCACAGGATGGGTCTGGAACATTCCCACGGATGGACACTCCCGATCTTTTCCAGAGCACAACGATGGAATTCCTCAAATTCAGATGGAAAGGGACAAACCTGATCCAGGAGAGCCTTTTCCCTTTGGAATGTGGCCAGAATTCCTGTTCTTTTTAACCCAGAGTCCCCAGTAATTCCCTTCTTGGTGAAGCCAAAATGTCCCTCACTAAGTTTTTATTCTTTAATTAACATAAAAACCACAACTTGAAATGAAAGCTCTTCAAAATAATGAAAGTTATAGCAGGGTTATTTTATAAATGTTTCATTATAAAGGTAATTAATTAAAGCCTTTATGCTGAAGATGTGCATTGAAAACAAACTTTATTTACAAAAAAATACAAATATTCTAAATATTCTAAATAGATATAAACGTAAATAAACATTCTTGTCTGACCTCGGATTAAATCTTGGTTTTCTGCCTCTTGGTGTCTTTTTAATTTAGTTTTTAAAATTAAATATTTAATATTATAATAATTATTTTATCAATAATATTATAGATAGTTAACATTATTTTATTTATTTAATGTGCAATATCTATTTAATAGGAAATATTTAGTTAATATGAAATATTCAATATGAAATACTTATTTTAATATGAAATATTTATTTTACACGAAATATTTATTTATTAAATCCAGGGAAACCCAGGCTGGCAAAAGCCGGGGATGAGACCCATCCTTAGGAACATGAGCAGGAGCTGACGAGGTGACCACGGGCGGTGCCCGAGGGGACAGGAGGGTGTGGCCGGGCTGGGGACGCTGTCCCGCATCTTGTCCTGCCCCTCCCTGCCTCGGTGACCTCCGGGTGCCACCAGGAGTTGTCCGAGAACTCCTGGAAGTGCTGGGAGATCCCGGCGCCGCCTCCTCCTGGGAATTTGGGGCGTGGTTTTTTTTCCAGCAGGGAATGTTGGAGATGCTCCTGCCTCCCCCAGAGCCCGGGGGTGGTCCCACATCCCAACCCTCTGGATCCACCTAAAACCCAGGGATAAAATCCTGGAATTGGGTTGGAGGGACCTGCTGGGTCGGCTAAAAATCAGGGTAAAATCCTGGAACGGTTTGGGTTTGAGGGACATCAGAATCATCCAATTCCAAGGGCAGGGACCTTCCCTGATGCCAGGTTGCTCCAGCCCAGGCCTGGACATTCTCAGGGATGGGGAATCCATGGAATTCCCTGAAATAGGGAGCAATTCCTCCCCAAAATCCCACCCCAATTCCTGATCCCACTCCCTGTGTCCTGTCCCTGCAGTCCCTGAGGAAAATTCCCTCTCCAGCTCCCCTGGAACCCCTGCAGATCCTGGGAGGGGCTCTGGGGTCTCCACAGGCTCAACATCCCCAAAATTCCCACCATTCCCGGCCCCTCCGAGCTGTCCCATGACCAAATTTGTCATTTTCCCACGGAATATTCCAGAAAATCCTCCTGGGGGGGGAGGGTGGGAGGGTGGATCCCAGATTTTTGGGGTCACCAGGATTTGGGGATGTTTTGGAGGGGGTTGTACTGGAGCCCGGCCCCGGCCCTGATTCAGCCATGCCTCAGTTTCCCCGGCATTTAATTGGGAATAATGACCTCCCCCCAATATCCTGGGAGATGAAAGGGCCTCACAAATGTTAATTAAGGACATTCAGGTGCTAATTAAGGACGTTTTTAATGCCAGGTCACCATGTTAATGCTCTGCTCCCCTCACTGGGCACTTACAACCAGGAATTAGCAGCTCCTGGAAGCTCCTTGATCCCAAACTTCCCAAGGAATTGGGATCACGGAGCCCATAAAACCTGGATTAATCTGCGCTCCAACGCCTGTTAATTCCCAAAAATTTTTAGGTCAGGGAATTCAGCATTAAGAAATCTCATTGTTGTTGTTCAGGGGAGGGAAACTCCATAAAAGTGAGAGGAATCTGGGCTGGAGTCAGGATTTGCCTTCGGGTTCCTCCCTTGAGCCCTTGGAATGTTGGGATCCACCTGGAAAAGAGGCTCCGTGTCCCTATTATTTCCTGCGGAGCTGGGGGAAGCCGGGAAATTAAATGGGAATCACAGGGATGCCTCCAGGTGCCTGGGAAAGGAGGAAATTAAACGGGAGATTCGTGGGTTGTAATTTGGACATCCATATTCCAAATATTCCAATATTCCCAGTATTAAAATATTCCAAAATTCCAATATCCAAATATCCCAAAATTCCAAAGTTCCAATATTCCAATATTCCAAATGTTCAAAATATTCCAATACTCCAATATTCAAAGACTCCAATATTCCAATATTCAGATATTAAAATATCCAAATATTCCAGTATTCAAATAATCCAATATTCCAGTCATGGAATTCTCGTGGCCGGGCACTGACCAATGGAATGGCCACATCCCAAGGCCCCAGGAGCATTTTCCCAGGGACAGGGTGGGATTTCGGGAATTCTGAGCAGGGCCTGGAGCTGGATTTGATCCCTTTCCAACCAAGATATTCCATGATAATTCTCCTCTTTTCCAGGCACCTGAATCCCTAGAACTCAAAAGTATGGGATTCATATTACAGGGGCCCAAAAAAACCCAAAACAATAAAAGTCCCAAAAAAACCTCACCACACAAAAAAAAATCCAGGGACAAAAAAACCCCAAAAATAACCCCCCCAAAAAAATTTCAGGCCCTTCCCTCATGCAGAAGTGCCTCTCCCAAAACTCATTTCTGCATTCCCAACTCGGCCACCACTCATTCCCTGGGTTTTTTTCAGGCATAAACAGGGAACAAAGGGAAGAGATGAAGCAGGAAATGGGAATTTTGGTCTTTTGGGACAAGCCTGGTCCCTTTGTGGTGCCAGAAAAGCACAGGTCCCTTTGTGACAGGGAATTTTTGGGAGCTATCCCAAGGGTTCCTAATGATCCCTCTCTTCCCAGGATTCCTGGGAAGGAATCCCTGTGTCCCACTAATTATGGGATGCCCCGAGTCCTTCCTGGATGGATTTTCAAAGGGATTTCGGCCCGCAGCTCCCATGGGAGTGAGCAATTCCTTCATTCCCTTGGCTGGGCTCCATCCGGATTTTTTTTTTTTTTTTTTTTTTTTTTTTTTTTTGAGGGGCTGGAAAAAGCTGTTTCGACTGGAATTTTGGGAAGATTTGGCATCCCTGAGGATCCTGAGGATCCTCGCTTTCCCAGGGAATTTTTTCTTTTGCTGATCCAACCTCTGGGATCGCAGTGATCCAGGACATCCCCGGGAGCCGGAGCTGCACGTGGCCGGGATTGGGGTGCAATTAAAGCATCACCCAACCCAAACCCAACCTCCCCAATTCCCTGGGGCATTCCTGGCCTCCATAAAAACCCGGCCATCCGGGGCCTTTCCCGGGCACTTCTCTCCGGCTCTTCTCCCTCATGACCTGGGTAAGTCCGGCTTCCAAAAGGAGCTCCCAAAATCCTGTTTTGTTTTGGGTTTGGTTTTTTTTATTGTTTTTTTTTTTTTTTATTCCCGGGTGCTTCTCCAGCTTTTTGGGATGCCCGACTGGAGAAGAAATTCCATGGGGAAGAAATTCCTTCGCAGATGGCAAAGGCAGGAGTGGGATTTTTAGGGGTTTTCTACATTTACCTGTAGAGTTTGGTTCCATAAAGGGCTGGATCCTGGCAGTTATCAGGTGTGGGATTGGAAGAGCTGAGGAAAGGCAGTGGAGGAATTTTCTGCTTGGTCTTATGGACTTTTAAACAAAGGAATATTTTTTCCCGACCAGAGTGAGGAGCTGCCGGAATTCCAGACAGGAAAATCAGACCTCTTCACCTGTCAAAACCCCGAATTCCTAAGAATTCCCAGTTAAAACCCCTAAAAATAAGTGGGAGGCACAAGCAAGCCCCCTAATTAAGAGATTTTTTTTTTAATCCTAATGAGCTTCAGCTGTTGCAGCAATTGCTGCCATTGTTTTCCCAGCGTTGATTTTATTGGACAATGATTGTTTGGATTGTGATGATAATGAGATTTCCCAATGAGCTGGGCACATGACCTCATCCCAGTTTAGGATTTGGGAAGAGGAAACCTTAAATCCTGGAGTGATCAGAATTCGAGGTGCTCAGAATATGTCCATTTTGGTTTTTTTACTGCTGTTGAATTTTACTCTCCGAAAAAAAAAAAAAACTGTAATGAAACCATTTTTGGTCAAAATAATCCTGTTTAAACCTGGGAAAACTCCCTAAAACTGAGGTTTTCCTGGAGTGCGATGGTTTTTCCTATGATTTCTAAGGAAAAGAGAGATTTTCAGAGGAGAAAAGTGGAGACCTGCTGGGTCTTTTTGGGTTTTAGGTGGAGTCTCCTGGGTGGAGACGAGGTTTCACCTTGGGAGGGGTGGTTCTAGAAGGGGATTTTGGGGTCCCATAACAAATTCAGGGATTGCTGTGACCCCAGTGTGACACCGGGGGCTGATTTATTGGGTGTAATTCTCCCCAAATCAGCAAAACTGGAGCCATTCCCCACCCACCTGTGTCACCTGCTCCAGATGACACCGCCCTGGCAGGAGGTCCCTCCCAACCCCAAATCTCCTGCAATTCTGGGATATTTAATCCCTTAATCCCACTTGATTTTTACCTTCTTTCCACCAAATACTTTGACGTGATCCTGCTGCATTCCCTAAAAAAAAAAGGGGATTTGCCCTGACAGGCAGCCAGAGCTGCCCCTGCCCCATTCCAGACCCCAAATCCCTGTGGGATTGGAGCTTGGATGGGTCAGACCTGAGCTCCAGAGAGCCCCAAATCTCTCCTGACCCTCGGTATGGCTTAGTGGCCACACCTGGCTCTTACCAGGTGGCCACACCTGTTATTTTGTCTCCTCTTTCATCTCACAGGAGGCTCAACTTGAAAGGGTGACCCAGGGAGGGCCCCGGGGTGCTCAGGGAGTCACCCCAACAGCTCAGGAGCTTTGAAGGGCAGCACGAACCTCCCCGCCTTGCGCGGCTGCAAGTCCGGATTTTTTCAGCCTTTTGAGAGCAGAATCCGCAGCCGAGGATGGAATTTTCTCTCCCCTCCCAAACACACCCTGGTTTGAGTCACGGACCATGAGGAGAGCAGGCCGTGGGTGCGTTTTAAATCAGGAAAAAACCCGCAAATCTCTGGTTTCTTTGTGCTCTCCCCCTCAGGTTTGAAGCCCCCACCCCACCATGCACTACCCTGGCGAGTGCTGCCCACCCCTGCCGGGCCCCAGATTCATCACCGAGTTCCTCCCGCCGTGCCCGGCTCGCTCCGAGCCCTTCGCCAACACCTGCCACCCGCTGAGCATCACCAAGAGCCCGGCGCCGCGCTGGCAGAGCTGTCCCCAAGGTGCCACCGCGGTGTCGCTGGCGCCGTGCCAGCCGCTGGTGCAGAAGTGCCTGCTGCTCTACCCGGAGCCCTGTGAGACCACGCGGCTGCTGCCCCGGCCGAGGGTCGCCCCTGTCCCCCAGACCCTGCCGGCCTCGGAGAGTCCCCGCGGTGAAAAGAAACGTGTGGCCAGGAGCCTCCCGCCCTGCGCGCCGCGCTGCCCCGAACCCGGCCGGCTGCGCTTCCCCCCGTGCGGCCTCCGCTGCTCCTCCGCGTCCTGCCGGGCCGAGAGCCGCTCGCACAAGCTGGCCAAGTGGCCCTCGGGCTGCCCCGAGCTGACCAGTGGCTACTCGCTGCCCCTCAGGGGTGTCACCGAGTGTCCCCCGCAGCAGCAGAGCCTCGCCCACTCCTTCCTGCGGGAGTACCTGGTCCCGCACAGGTGCTCCAAGGGGTACCCGACGCAGGAATTTGTCAGCTGTTACTCCTCGGAGCAGCGCCTGTGCAGCGGCATGGCCGCCAAGAGCGGTGTCACCAAGGGGACCGAGCGTCCCCCGCTCAAAGCGGTGGCCAAGGGCTCGTTGCCCCTCGAGGGGACCAAGGTCAGGAGCTGCTCGGCGCAGCACCTGAGCAAGTCCCGCTGTGCCCACTCCCGTGGGGCCCCGCGCCCCTCCCGCCTGTCCCCAGCTGGGGCCAAGCGCTCCAGCCACTCCAAGAAAAGTCGCTGCACTTCCAAGTGGCTCTGGTGAGGGAGGAGCAGGAGCGGCCGGGAATCCCACGGGAGAAGGGGCTGAGGGCTGGGGTGATTCGGAGCCCAGGGTTGAGGTGACTCCCCCCTCGATGGAGCCCAGGGTTGGGGTGATTTCCCCCTCCATGGACCCGAGGTTTTGGGCAAATTCCCCCTCCAAGGAGTCCAGGGTTGAAGTGATTTGGAGCCCAGGGCTGGGGTGATTTCCCCCTCCATGGACCCGAGGTTTTGGGCAAATTCCCCCTCCAAGGAGTCCAGGGTTGAAGTGATTCGGAGCCCAGGGATGGGGTGATTCCCCGCTCCATGGACCCGCTCCCCCTTTTCCTGGAACTCCAGGCCCTTGGGAGTTATCTCTCCCCATGTTGCCTGCAGCCCCTTCAGCTCCCACAAGGCCACAATGGGGTTATGCCAAAGCTTCCCCAGGCTGGATATTCCCAATTCCCTCAGCCTTTCCTCCCAGGGGGAGGGGAAGAAAATGGGGAGGAGGGGATGGATCAGCAGGGAAAGGTTCAGTTGTAAAAATGTGAGCTCCTGTTTCCATAGATTTGCTGCAGATAATGGAGCTGTGCTGACAGGACAAAAATAAAAACCCGTTGTGTCAAAAAAGCTGTGCAATCTTGCCGTAATTCCGGTGTCTCCACACTAGGATGATACTCAGGCTCTCCTGCTGCCCTTTTCCTGCCTCATCCAGAGGTTTTCCCGGTGGGATTTGCCCCTGGAAAGGTCACGAGACCCGGAAAAGGCAACAGGGAACCCCAAGAGCGCCGCGGGGTGGTGCTGCCGCCTGGTGGCAACAGGGGAGAACTGCGGCTGGAATTCCATCCTCATCCCAAAAAATCCCATTCCCAAAGGAGACCCTGCTTCCAGAAATCAAACGGGAATTTTGCTGGATTTTTTCTCCTAAGGGAAAACCCGTGAGGTTAAAATGAGTTCCCACTCTTGGGGAGTTTGGATGCTTTGCAGGTTAAGCTGCACAGGAATAAAAATCCCAATTTTCCCAGAGATTTTCGCTGGTTTTAAGGAGGAAAGCTCCAAGCAGGGATTGGTTCAGTAAACTCCAAGAAATCCATGAGCTGCGTGGAATTATCAAAGGGCAGGAAATTTTCACCATAATCCCAGAAATCTGCAATAGCCTCAATTGGGAAGAGGGAATTCAAACCCTGAATTTTTTTGAAAACTCTGTGAGAACCTGGAATTGTCTTTTGGGACAGGATGAGGGAAATAATCCAAATAATGAGGTTCCCACACAACGAGGGGATGTCAAAACATATCAGGAATATTCATGAGTAATTTATGCATGCAAAGTGTTTTCTCCTTGTAATATAAATAACAAATTATCCCAGAAAAACTCCTTGGGGCTCGGAGCAGCTCTGGAATATTCCCCCTTGGATGGAAGTGCCTCTTCCACAAATAAACAGGATGCTGTTCTCCAGTCTGACTCCAGGTATTTTGCATATTCATTAAGCAAATCAATCTATTTCTCCTCAAAAATCTCCTCAAAATTGGCTCCAGTTCAGCCTGGGGGAATTTCCAGAGGAATGAACGGATTTCCAGGAATTTCCACTGGAAGAGATTGTCCAGAGGATGTTGGGATCTCCCTCTGCGGGAATATTCCTGAGCCATCTGAAAAATCCTGTGCCAGGTCTGAGCAGGATCCCTTCCTGGCCTGAAGGATCCCCGAACTACCCCAAGAATTCCATAAAATACCCAGTTAGTTCCATAAAATACCCATTCTGGAATTCTGGGATTCTCTCAGCTCCCAGAATCCTCCCAAATCCTCAGAAAAATCAGCAAAACTCCATGAAATTCATCCATTTTCCCAGCATCCACAGGATTTAATATTGTTTTTCCTCATATTTAAGCCTCCCTCGAGGTGTTTTTAGCCCAGGGAAAAACTGGGATGGGGCTTGGAGCAAGCTGGGATAGTGGGAAGTGTCCCTGCCCATGGAAAAGGGTTGGAATCGGATGAAATTTAATTCCTTGCCCATCCAAACCCTCCCAGGATGGGAAATCCAGCCAGAAGTGGTAAAATTCCCTCTTGGAATTGACTTTTCCTGCAAAAACCCAAAGGGAACCCCGGGGGACGCAACAGGAATTCCCAAGGAAAATGGAATAGTGCGGGTAAACAACCCCAAAATAATTACCAGCAATTATGATTATTACACATGAGGGGAAGGGCAATTAAAACCTCGCGCCCAAAGGTTGTCTCAGCTTCCTGGAAGTTTGGGAGTTCTTATAAAACTCCAAGGATTTGGGGCTCCCCCAGACATTCCCACCAATTCCTTCCTGGAATATCGGTAAGTCCCTCTCACCTCTCTTCAATAATTTGGGGAAAACTCAATAAATAATTTGGGTTTCACTGGAATTCCGTGGCTCCAAAAACTCCAAGGGAGATTCCCCGCTGGGAATTATTTTGTTGGATTTTTGGGATGACTCCAGCCTTGAAAATGGGGACTGGAATTTTTGTTAAAATCCCCCCAAAATATTGGAATGTTGTTATCATCAACTAACTGTCAGTAACTGCAGCTTAAAAGCCTCTTTAATTTTAATTCTGGTGGGATTTGGATGAGTTCGTCATGAAATCATGGAATATTTTGGGATGGAAGGGATTTTAAAGGTCAGGATGTTCAGTAACATTCTATCCGCATTTTCCCATTAAAAAATTGGAGAAAACCTGGGATCTTCTTCTTCTTTCCCCTCCAAAATTTTATTATTCCTACATCAAATTTATTTTCTATGGGAGAGAGTGGGAGGAGAATCTTCTTTTCTTCTTATTTTCCTGCCAGAATGATCCAAACCACAGCCAGTTTTCCCTAAAAAGTTGTTTCTCCCCAGTTTCCAATTGGCCAGGGAATTTCTTTAGTGCAAAACCCCACTTTTGTAGCACTTTTGGGAAGAAGAAACTGCAATTCTGTTGTTTTCCCACCCAAAAACTCCGGGGATTCTTTGAGAAGAGCCTTAGATCTCCATGGAAATCCCTATTAGATAAATAATGGGTTTCCCTTGGACTTTTCCAGCAGAATTCTTGGAGAAAAAACAGGAATTTGATGACTTAACCAAACACCTACCTCCGGAGAAGCCTCTGGAAGAACCTGGATTCCTCCAGGGACAAAAATTTAAGAGATTTTTATCCGGAATTCTCCACATCCCACAGCTTTGAACCCTGACAGGTAGATCCCGGGATACATCCTGGAATTAATTCCACAAAAATGTGGATTCGTGGTCCAGGGGGGAAAAGCATTGGGCACCAAAATTCCCCATGGAGTTCTCGTCTCTCTGGAATTCATCTGGAGGAAGGGTTTTCCCAGGAATTCCAGGGATTTTGGAGCTATGAGGGCAAAGGAGCCGCCCTGGACGCAGATCCGGAGCCGGGAGTGATCCCAGGCTCTGGAATCTGCTCTGGATAATTATCCCAGGGAGGGCTGGGCCCGCTGAGATAAACAAATCACCCCGGGAAGGGGTGGAAAATCGTGGAATTGTGGTGTGGATAAAGCCAGGGTGGGGTTTTTTGGGAAGGTTGAGGCGGGTGGGGAAAAGCTGGGACTGAGCTGGGGGTTCAGCTTCAAAGTAATGTTTAAAAAATTAAATTATTTTTTAGAAATGAAATTTGAAGTTAAATTTTAAATGGGAATAAGTTTTCTAATTCCAGGCCATTTCTGCTGTTCCAGCTGCAGGTTCTGCCTTGATCCTCCCAGATGTGCTCGGAATTCCGGGGACAGTGCCCGGGGCCGGCGGCCTCCGGCTCCAGTCAGCCTTGCGTGGTTTCCTGCAGCCCTTCCCGAGTGATCATCTTCCCTCCTCCCGTGCTCGTGACATTCCCAGGGCCCATCCTCAGCACCTGCCCACAGGAGACCGTGCTGGGATCCTCGGGAATGGGGCCGGGATCCTTGGGAATGGTGCTGGGATCCTTGGGATCCTCGAGAATGCTGGAGGGAGGAGCAGGAACCTCCCACGGAGCACCAATCCCTCGTTCCCAGGGTTTTGTCCCAAAATTCACCTCCAGGCCAATCTTCAGAGTGGACCCACACGAGACCGAGCTAGGATCCTTGGGAATGGGGCTGGGATCTTTGGGAATGGTGCTGGGATCCTCAGGAATGCTGGAGGGAGCAGCGGGAGCCTCCCTGAGGTCCCACAGAGCGCAAATCCCGCGTTCCGGGTGTTTCATCCCAAAGTTCAGCCCCCGGCAAGCACAGCGCTGCTCCTACATCTTCAATTCCCGCTGGATCCATCCCTGCCAGAGAAGTGGCAGTGGGAACCAGCAGCCGGCTGGGAATGGGAGTGAGGAGCAAATTCCAGAGCTGGAAAAGCCAGGAACGGAAAATGCGGATGCGGCAAAGGAGGAAAAAGAGGTCTTGGAAGGGTGAGGCGGCTCCCACCCCAATCCAAAGGCTCTGGAGGCTCCTCCAAAGCTGATTTGGGAATTTAGGTTCAGCTTAAGTTGGTTTTTTTTTTAAGGTTGGGGTTTTCTAAGTTGGATTTTTTTTTCCCCTCAGACATTCCCAAGCGGTGGAAAAAAAACATTAAATTCCATTTTTCCTGATTTTGGGATAATCTGACACTTGGATACTGATTTGTGGGAGCAACTTGTTGTTTTTCCGTGGTTTTCCAGAGAAATCGAGATTGGGGAACACCTCGAATGTGGTCGGACCTGACAAAGCCTTTCCCTGCCAGGCCTAATTAAGCCTGGCTCAGCTCTTATGGGAATTACTCACCAGGAAATTCCCTTTTCCTTGGGATAAACACAAACACGATCCCATCACCACTTCCTGGCTTTCACTTTCACTGCAGAAAAGCCAGGAAAGGGAATAAATACATCTACTAATATCTAATTTTATTCAAAAGGAAAAAAATATTAGTGGAAATGAATTATTTTTATATCAAAATTAACCCAGTAGGAAAGTTTGCCTGGATTTTCCATCTTGAAAATGTACCAGGCCAGGCTGGAGGGGCTTGGAACAACCTGGGATAGTCAGAGGTGTCCCCACCCATGGATATGGATTATCCCACCCAAACCATTCCAAACTTCTGGGATAAAAGTGAAGAATATTCACCTGGAGCTGTATCCTTCACTCCATAATTTATTTTATTTTACTTCAGTCTCATTCTTTCCCTTCCCATTAAAATTCTTCTGCATCACCATGCCCATTTCCTCGTTTTCTTTTCCAGGGAAATTTTGCAAACTGGGAAATCTGGATAAATTCCAAATCCCTGAGGTTTTTTCAGGGCTGAGGAGGTTTGAGATCTGCCCTTGAATGATTGGAATTTTGGAATTTTGGAATTCCTCACCAACCTCAGGGTGGGCTTCTCCTTCTGGGACCAAGCCCAATCCCAGGGGCTGTTTTCCCTTCAGAGGGAAAAGGGATTGTGGAAAATTTGTGAAAAAAAGAGCTCCTAAACAGCATTCCTGGCAGAATTCCAACCTCCAAGGATGATTTTTCCATGGTTTTTTTGCTGGATTTCACTTTCTCTGCACCTACTCACCTCACCTGGGCATCCAGGAGGGAAACAGGAAGCTTTTCCACGCTCCCAATTCCCTGCAAACCTGTTCCTGCCGAAACAATCCCCTCAAATATTCCCACATTTAAATCTTCCCTTTGCATTTCGGGAACTCCCATAAATCCTGTTGTTTATCCGGCCCCCGCTGGTGTGTGCCCCACTTTCCCCATCCCATTCCCAATCCCAAAGATGATGTAACAATCCCAATATCTCGCAGGATCAGCCCGTGAGCTGGGGGCAGCTCCCAGATCCCACATTTCTCGTTTGGCTCGCCAGGGAAAGGTTGGGAAAACTCCAGCAATGAGGTCACGGGCGGGGTGGACCCAAAAACCTCGGGATTGACTCATTGTCTCCGCCCCATCCAGCTCGAGGAGTTGGACAATCTCCAGTTCTGTATGGGACTCTGGGAGAAGAGGAATGGGAATTATTCCTTTTGTGGGTGTTTTTTGGTTTTTTTGATTGGGTTTTGTTTCCTTTGTTGTTATTGTTTTGGGGGTTTTGTGTTTTGTTTTTTTCTTTTAATTAAAGGAAGATCCCCGAATTATTGAAGTTGGAAAAGATCTCCAAGGTTTAGTCCAAGCTGTGCCCATTCCCAAACCAACGTCCAGGGATTCCTCAGACACCTCCAGGGATGGTCACTCCAAACCTCCCTGAGTCCCTTCCAAAGCCCTTTTCAGGAGGAATTTTCCCAAATTTCCCACCCTGAGCCTCTCCTGGCCCAGCTCGAGGCCATTCCCTCTTGTCCTGGCCCCGTTCTCTGGGATCAGATCCCAAATCCCCCCTGGAAGAGCCTTAAATTCCCCCCTGGATCTTTGTGGGGTTGCAATTCCAGTAAAATCTCCCCAGTTTTACCGGCCCAGTAAAATTCTCATTTTTTAGGGGAAAGCTAGTGCCCAAAAGTGTCCCAACCTGCCCAAAGATGCTCCATCCAGAGGGTGGATCTGAGGCTGGGGCACACCCAGTTATTAATAGGGTTATTCCCAATAACCTGTCATTATATTGCCAATATTGCACGGCAGCAAAATTTGGGATGAGGTCAGGGAGATCAAGGCTTGGCCCAGGCCCAGGGGAAGGGATGGGGCTGCTTTTCCTCCTGAAATCCCTTTTCAGGCCTAAGAATCATAAAATCACAGAATGGTTTGTGTTGGGAAGGTCCTAAAAATAATTTTATTCCAACTCCTTTCCATTATCCCAGGAAGCTCCAACCCAGCCTTGGACAATTCCAGGGATGGGGCAGCCACGGCTTCTCTGGGAAATCCATTCCAGGGCCTCTCCTCCTTCACAGGGAACAATTTCTTCCCTAAATCCAACCTAAATTTCCCTCTTTTCATCTTGAACCCATCCCCCTTTTCCTATAACCACAACTCCTGGTGAATTCCTTGAGCAAGGAGAGCACTGGAATTTCTGTCAGATTTTATTCAAGCTGAACCTTTGGCCTTGTTGAGCTGGACTGATCAGTGCCGTACAGATATTTGCAGCTGGAAAAAATTCCAATATTTCCTCTGGACAACACAACTTTCCTTTCTTTCTGGGAAAATTTCCTTTTCCCTCCTTCAATCCAACAATAAACTCATTTTACAGGACTTTTTGCCACCAGCCCTGGGTTTAATCCTTGAAGGAACTCAGAGGAAGCTGCCAGATTTTCTTGCTGAGATGAGCAGCTTTAATGAGGCAATGAAGGCAAATGAAGATTTAATTAATATCTTTCTCATTAACAGATGATTAAATTGGATCTTAGCACCACGCCTTGGTGAGCCATGGGGCGATACAGGAATGGGAATTGGCTCCATGGCATTGGCTCATTCCACAGGCGCTAATGAAGAATTAAAATTAATTATTTGCAAGGGTGGAACTTCGAAGATGCCCCAAATAATTCTGCTCCTGTGCAGGGCCAAAGATGATCCTTGGGACTCCCTTCCACCTCAGGATATTCCGAGATCTCCCGAGGTGACCCCGACCTGGAGAAGGACATTTGGGTGGTGGCCCCAGAGGGACACCCGGCCCAGCTTTCAGGCAGACCCAAATTACACCCAGGCACTCTGGGCTTCCCCCTGGGGCTGCAGTTCCACGTTCCCTTGGGTTTTATCCGGGGAATTAAAGACCATTACCTGTGTTTTGTTTCCAAGATGAAAGATTCCCAGGAAATTGGGGTGCTGCCATTATTCCCGAGCTCCCAGCAAATCTCGTCAGGAGGCGGGGAAGAATTCCTCAGTTCTGGAGTTATTTGTGCATTTAATTATTTAATCACCACCTTTTAGGAGTAAAAAAAATGTCCCCAGTCCTCTCCAAGAGAGAGGAAATCCAGGTAAAAAATGTGTTTTGTCCTTAAATCCTTCAGGACGTGTCCAGTAGGAAATGGGAAATGTATGGGAGATCCCCTTGGAAATTGCTGGATTGAGTGGAAAAGCATGGAAAAGACAAAAAATGGAAGAGAGGGATCCAAAGATCCCAGGGAAGCTGGAACAGGAAGTGATGGCTCAAGATCAGTGTGGTTCCCAAAATTTCAACGGCCTCCAAGGACACTTGGAGCTGGATCCCATCCCAAAATCCTCCTTCTCATTCTGAAATCCTCCTTCTCATCCCTATATCCTCCTTTCTCCTCTGGCAACCACAAAGTGACACAACCTGGAGTTGTTGGGTTTTGCTGGATGACTGACAGCAGGAATGAGAGGCAGTTTTGAGGATCTAGGAAATGGTATTTTTATTAATATAAAAGTAAATAAATATAAATCTTAAAGCAAATCTGAGTCAAACATCTCCCACAGCTCCAAGTACAGGGCCAGGAAAAGGCTGCCAAAACTTGATTTTTTATAGGATTGAACAGAGGGAATCAAGTCTTAAATGGACAGAAATTGAGAGAAATTGACATAAATGAACAGAAATGGACAGAAATGAGCATAAATTAACACAATTGAACAGAAATGTACAGAAATTAACAAGACTGAGATCCTGCTCTGGTCTCAGCAATGAAACAGCGCTGAAAACAAAATAATTAACAAGCACTTGGTGGTGATTTAATTTAATCTCTTATTTCCCCTTCAATCTCACAACTATCCAACGAAAAAACCACCCCAAAATATCATCCCTTTATTTGGGAATGGGATTGCAGGTGACAGCTCAGCAACTGCCCAAAAACAGGGATTCCAGCATCCAAACCAGCCTTAACTTTGGGCAGTAATTCCCAAATTTCAACCTGTTTATTTCCCTGCCCAGTGTTGTTGGCTGTTCCCTTCCAAGCCTGGAACTGCCCCGATAAAATCAGGGGGAAAATGAGGGTTGAGGATGGTGTTCTGCTCCGATCTGGGGTGATGACACCCGTGATTTCCTCTCTGCCAAGCGGCCTCGGAGCCCAATTTGGAAAATTATAGGGAAGAGCAAAGCAGCTGCAGCAGCTTCCTCTGATTTCATCTCCGTATGCAAAGCAGCCGGGAAGGATCAGAGCAGAGCCCTGGAATCCCTAAAGCCAGAAAATCAATTTACCGACGACAACAACAACAACAACATCAACAACAACAACATCGGCATGCCAGGAAAAAACAGGATGAGGGATCTCCCAGATAAATCTCTGGAGCTGGTTGCTTTGGGGTGAGTCTGGAGCTCCTCAGCCTAAACTGCTGTTTTATAGAGTTTAATTCTTTTTAATGTAAAAATATGTATTATTTTTCTGCAAAGAGACAAAATTCCTGGGGGTTTTTTGTTTTGTTTTGTTTTAATTCACATTTCCAGAAGGATTTCTCTCCCAGCTGGGAAGGGACTTTATCCCTTTCTCTTATCTCTTAAAGAACTCTTTGATCTGAGGCAGGTTCAGGGGTTGTGAAAGGAGTTTTGGGCCTGTGCCAGGAGTTTGCATTTTGGGAGCTGATTTTTTTTGGAAGGATCTCCGGGGAATATCAGGTCTATGAAATTCCACAAAGGAAAGGATCCCATCGAAGCTTCCAGGGAAAATCCCCAATTCCATAAACCAAATCCCAGGGATTTTTTGGCAGTTTTGTGTTTTAAACCAATTTTCTCTCTGTTGGAAAAACCTCCAAGCCAATGGGACAAGGTTCTTATGGACTTCTCTCAAATATTGGGTTTGGTAACTCCTGGAATTGCCTCAGCTGTCAATCACTGTAATTAATGGGTGCTTTTAATTGCCACACATTAAGTGAGTCAGACTGTTCTATGCTGCTCATGTGTCTCCCCTGCTCATTAGATTGATTCCAGAACCATGAAATGTAAATAAAATTGTTTGTTTGGGGCTTTGTTTTTGTGTTTTCTTTTCATTTTAATAATTCACTGCAATTGAGAAGGAAGAGGGGTTTTTAATGCAAATGTGACCGTGGAAATCACAATATCAGCATTTTCCAGGCTTTGGGGATTTATTTGAGCTGAGTTTATGGGCCTGGATTTCAGGTAATGTTTGCTCTGAGTCCTCTAATCCTGAACTAAGTTCCTCTCCTCATCTTGGCCTCTAGAAAACACATCCCCAAAGGAAAATTCAATTTCTTCCTGGTTTTTAGTATTTTTTAGATGTTTATTCTGAAGGGGATGACCCTTGAGACAAGGAATTGCTGATAAATTATAAAATCCTGGGCAGGTGTCTTTTTTTAGCTGAATCTGGAAAGGAATTCTTGTCCGGGGATTGCTCTGGCACCTCAGACTTCGTATTTGGAATGTGATAAGGAAATTATCTGTTCAAAGGACAGCTCCAAGAACAGAAATTTCATAAAAACCAATGGAGTGAACACAAAGTGGCCACACACAAAGAGAGCAAATATTTTAGGGGAAATCCACCTATTTTAGGGAAAATCCCCCTCAATGGATGGAGAGATTTCCAGCAAAGGCCCAGGAAGGGTGAAGCACCTGGAACACCCTGTGTAGGGCTCAGGGTTATCCCACACTCCTGTGTGGGCCTGGGAATCGCTGTCCCAAGCCAGAAATTCCATAAAAACCCACGGACTGAACACAAACTGAGTATTTTAGGGAAAATCTCCCTCAGTGAATGGTGACATTTCCAGCAAAGGCCCGGGAAGGGTGAAGCACCTGCAGCACCCTGTGTGGGACTGGGAATTATCTCCTAATCCTAAGGTGTTATCAAAACAGTTGCGACAAGGGGAGGCAGGAGCAGGGAAAACATTCCATTTCACAAGGGGGTTGCGTCAAGGTGGCTCCCAATTTCCCTTCTCCATGACAGGATATAAAAGTGCTCCTGACTGGCGGCCCTGGAGCTGCCTCTGCTGACTCGTTCTCCTCTCTGACTGGGTAAGTCAGATTTAACTGAATCAGCTCCTAATTAGACATAATTGGGTTTATGGGGAGCTTTGATCTGGGGTTTTATATCCTATCCTAAATCAGGGTAGAGTTTACTCTCCATTCCCATTTTACGTGGGAAGTGGGGCGTGGGATTAAGGTGGGTAAAGTGGGAAAAGGAATGGGAGTTTATAAAAATGTTGATGGGAGGAATTTTTAGGGATGGAGCATTTATTTATGGAGAAGGGTCACTCCAAACCCATGGTCAGGGTGGGATTAATTCCCAAAAGGAACAGGGAAGGGGATGACTGGGAGAAGGACAGGGAGGATCTCCCCAGAATTCATTTTGGGAATAGAGACAAGGCAAAAATACAGAGAAGTTTTGGGGTGACCCAGTTGTGGCCATCCAGGACCCAAAGGGGCCAAAAGGAACATGGGGAGAGACAATTTCCAAGGGATTGAGTGCTGGGAAAAGGGGGAATGGGTTCACACTGATGGACAGGAGGTTAAGATGGGATTTTAGGCATAAATCCTTCCCTATGAGGGTGGGGAGGCCCTGGCATGGAATTCCCAGAGAAGCTGTGGCTGCCCCATCCCTGGAATTGTCCAAGGCCAGGTTGGACAGGGTTTGGAGTCTGTGGAAAGTGTCCCTGCCCGTGCCAGGGGTCAGAACTGGATCTTTGAGGTCCATTCCAGGATTCCATGGAGAACTAGAGAGGAGTGGGAACAGAATTAGAAGCATTTCCCCACAATTCCTCTCCCTGGATTGCTGCAATTTATGGAAAAGTGGATTGCGCCCTAGAAATGACAATTTTTTATAATTATTATTTTAATTTTGTAACCACAAACTCATTTATTTAGATGATTTAATCCAACATATCTGCACCTGTCCCTCCAAACACCATCCAGCAAACGCCCATCCCCATAACACAACTCCCTTTCCAGCAAATTCCAAGGGGAATCATCTTCCAGATGTTCCCCATTTCCTGCGGGATATCTCAGCCTCACCCCTAAAAATTTAGGGACAAACTACACTTTTGCCACCTGGATTCCCTCCCTCACAGAGAAGCCTGGGGACATTTTTTAACATCTAAAAGGAGGTGATTAAACAATTAAACACCCAAACAAACTCCGGAACTGAGGAATTCTTCCCCCATTCCTCCCGATCCTCTGGCTGTGCCTGGACTGGGACCTTCTCCTCCTTCCAGGCTGGACCGGGAATGATGTCCTCCTACGGCCAACTGCTCAGCGCCCGCTGCGCTTCGCCCTGTGAGGTGACGTGCGGCCAGCCCTACGTCAACTCCTGCAGCGAGCCCTGCGTCGCCTCCTGCGGAGACTCCCGAGCCATCGTCTACGCCCCGCCCGTGGTCGTGACATTCCCGGGGCCCATCATCAGCTCCTGCCCCACCGAGAGCATCGTTGGGACGTCCATCCCCGAAATCGGAGGGGGAATGGGGTCTGGAGGGGGTGGGAT
>VZTR01000979.1:35075-50547 GCA_013400775.1 Chaetops frenatus | reverse complement strand
TGTCACGTCTGGGGAGCCTCTACCGCGGGTCCTATTTCTCAGGCTATGGTAGGAATTATTATCCCTATTTTTCCCGAGGGTACTACAGGTATCGCTACGGGAACTACGGGCCTTTTTAACCCTTTAAAGATGAGGAATGCCCACAGGAAAAATAGGATGCAAAGTAGTAGTTGACAGCTAGGAATTCCAAGCAGTCTCTGCTCCAGCTGGATCAGCTGGAGCTGGGGTTGTTCGGGTCCTGTTGTGCTTTATCCAAGGCTTAGGATCCCAATGTTCCCTCCCTTTGTCCCTTGCTCCTGTTGTGTTTTGTACTCCCTGAACCTGAAGAGTCAGACCAGTCACGGGACTTGGCTGTGAATGTGTCCAGCTGGAAAAACGATGTCTTGGAAATACAGCTGGACTGGTGTCCAGGCTGAAATGGAAATTCTGAAATGGGAATGCTGAAATGGGGATTCTGACATGGAGGTTCCGTTCTTTGTCTCTGCACTGCCTCATCCCACTTTTTGTTTGTATTAAAGCCCTGTTGCATCACAGCCCCGGGTTCTGGCTTTCATTTCACCTTGGTTTCAGTTACAAAGCGGTCTGAAAGAAAGGAATTCCTGTGCAGTAATTAACTCTCATCAGAGGGGAATTAATTCCCCTTTAATGCAAATATAATTTGTCTGAAATTCTTCAATAAACTGTTTTCCCTTTCTGATCTATTCCACAATATCCAACAGATAACATGGGATAATTTAGGTCAGAAAAACCTCTGGGGATGGACTGGTGCAGCTCCCAGTCAAAACCAGTTTACCCTTGGAGCCAGGGTAATGGGGGATTGGGGTGACCTCATTTTGTGGTGATCAAAGGTTGGATTTGATGACCTCCTTGGAGGTCTTTTCCAACCTAAGTTATCCTGGGATTCTTTGGAAAGGAAAACCAGGAAGCTTCCAATGCTATTCAGAAAGATTTTTATTAGAGTTGAAGTAAATGAAAGAGAATAAAACAGAGCAATTCATTGGTGGTCCAAGGGCAGCCAGGCCACACATGTGGGTGACAAAAAACACTGCACACCACAAGGTGAAGCCGGAGTCTTTACACAAAGTCCCACTTGGAATTCTGAAGCATTTCCACCCCACCAGAAAGGACACAGAACTGGATTAATTAAAGAGTTCCAGGAGAGACTCCATCCCACGGAACAGCTTTTGATTGGAGATGAGGCAGAGCAGGAGGAGGTGCGGGCCTGGTTTCCGGGGAGCAGCCCCAGAATTCCATCCAGCCTGGCCGTGGATCTGGATCCTGGGTTTTCACCTTCCGGGTTGTTTGGCTTTAGCACGAGCCCCAGTTCCCCAGGCGGGACCCGCGGGGGCCGCTGCGGGACCTCCAGCTGTAACAGGAGCCCCCCATTCCAGGGGAGCCCCTGTAGCCAAAGGCACCCCCAGACCCAAAGGATCCCTTCGCCCCCAGGGCCCCTCCGTACCCGCAGGACCCAAAGGAATTCTGCATTCCAGCACCAAAGGAACCCCCGCATCCAACGGGACCCCCGACCCCCGAGGAGCCTCCGTACCCAAAGGAGCCCCCAGCTCCGAAGGAGCCTCCCACCCCTGCCATGCCCCCCGCCCCAAAAGAGCCCCCCGCCCCATAGGACTCATCAGAGATATTTGGGATCGGAGAGCCGAAAACCATGGGGTGGGACGCTCCCACAAGGCTCTCCTGGGAACAGGTGCTGATTGTGGGGCCCGGGAAGGTGAGGACAACGGGAGGAGGGAACACCACGGCTCTGGAATCTCCACAGGAGGCAACGCAGGGCTCCAGGCTCCTGCTGTAGGCACAGGGCTGGGAACAGGTCACCTCACAGCCCTGCACGCACTCGGAGCCCACACTGTTCAGCATCATTCCTCGAGATTTGGGATCAAGCTGGGGAAGGAAATGCGCAGGCAAGGAAGTAGCACAGTCAGGCCACAGCTTCCCAGTACGAACCAGTTGTACCTTGTCCTTCTCCTCCAGCTGCTCCCAGTTCACCCTTCCCTCACTAATTCCCACTTTTCCTGCTATTTCCTTCCTTCCTGACCCTTTCGAGGCTTCTCCGTTCTTCCTTTCCTACCACCACGTCTCTTTTTCTTCTGAATTTCTCTCAAAAAAAAAAAAAAAAATCTTTGCCTTTTCTCTGGGACTGATCCTTAAACAATTCCTTGCCCAGAAAATTCCCGTTAATTCCCTTTTCAAAGCAGATCTACAGGAAGGTTTGTCCTCAGAAAGTTCCCAAGGAAAATCTTCCTTGCTCTGTTCTTGCCTTTCCCCCAACTTCTCTAAATCCACTTTTCTCTCCCTCAGCTTTTCTAAAACTGCTGGAATTTTGCAAGATAAAAATGGGAGTAATTTTAAAGCACTGAGGAGTGCAATGAAGAGAGACTTACCCCGTTGTCTTGGAGAGAAAAAATCAGTGGTGCTGGAATAATGGAGAATTTCTCAGGTCTCTCCCCTTTTATCCCATTTTTAGACAATAAGGAGGATGTGAGGTCACCCATCACTTACTAAATTCTTGTCACTTACAAAGAAAAAGATCCTCTTAAGCCTCACCATTGTTTTCATTTCAGCTCATAATTAGCAATCATTTCCAGCCCTGCTTTGAGTGACACAAACCCAACACCCAAAAATCTCCTTTTGTCTCAAACTTCATGGAGAAAAAATCCTTTCGGCATCATTCTGGTTCCAAAGGAAACAGGAGTTAATCTCTGTGTTTATTTTCCTTCAGTGACTTGCAGGAAGGTGGGTCCCCATGTGCCACTCACACAATTGGGGTGTAAGCCTCAGATTTGGGTCCAATCCCTCCCAAACGGGACAATCCGACCTCGGATGGGGGTCAGCCTTCTTTGCAACCCCTCCTGCACCCAAGGATTGAGGGGATGAGACAGCAGAACACATTTCAAGGGGGTTGAAGTGACTCGCGAGGTTCTCTAAGCTCTGAAACCTCTGAGTAATTTTAATCAAAACTCATTTTGGGGATGCCAAGCCCAGTGCTGTCACCAGGATGCCACCAGTGCCACCGCAAAGGCACAGCCCGAGATCACCAGGCCTTTTTGCTCCAAGGTGGGTCCCAAACTTGGAACCTTGGAATCATCTCGGCTGCAAAAGCACTCCCAGGTCACCAAATCCAACATTTGATCCATCCTGGTGACCCAGACCAATGTCCAGATATTCCTTGGACACCTCCAGGGATGGTGACTCCAAACCCCCCCCGGTCAGCCTCTTCCAAGGCCTGACCTCCCTTTCCGTGAGGAAATCCCTCCTGAAATTCTTCCCAAATGAGGGTGACCTTCAAAATTACCTCATCATCAAACCAAGCCGTACTTTAGTGTGGGCTTGCAGGGCTGATCTGTCCGAGCCTCACTTAAATCATTAACAAAAAATAACAGGCAGGGGTCAGATTCCATTGTAAATCCAGTCATCCCTGGGATATTGCACAGGAATCGGGCTGTAAAATTCCCACACAATGAAAAAGCCGAATTTATGATATGAGAGTCAGATTGTATATGTCGAGGGTTGATTTGCTAATTGGAAACTATGAAAATAATTACAGGCGTTAGAGGAGTCACACAGAGGAAGAAAATCAGAATTTGGTAAGGGTGAGAGATTTTATGGGGTGCTTCATATCCCAGGAGCTGCCTCCAAAGAGGTATAAAAGCAGGAACATCTCAGGAGTCTCCTCAAACCTTCTCCTGACTTCTCCTGCTACTCCAGGTGAGTTGGATTTAAGCTGATCTTTGCTCTCTCTCCTTCTCTGTAGAGATAGACCTAAACAAGGACTTGTTCTTTGATTTTGGGGATTTTAGCCTGGAGATGTGACAGGGAAATCCTGCTTTTCACTGGAGTCTTGCTGCAGTCACTTGGAGTCAGTGGCAGAAATCAGTTTGATATTTAAAGCTAGAATTTTAAGAGTTGTTTTAATTTTTCTTGTGGTTTTCAAAGCTTGAGGCACAGCTTTAAAGCTTAAATTTACTGAAAACCCGAGTCCTAGGTGTCTTCTACAGGGGAGGGAGAAATGGTGTCCTGGGACAGGAGGATTTGAGGGAGGAGGTGAAGCCACACCTGGATCCTGTGCCCAGTTCTGGGTCCCCAGGTTCAGGGAGGTCGTTGAGGGGCTGGAGCAGCTGGAGAAGGGTCTGGAGAACTCCTGAGGGAGCTGGGGGGGGCTCAGCCTGGAGAAAAGTGGGATCCAGGGGGGAATTTCAGGTTCTTCCTGGTGAGATCTGGGATCTGATCCCAGGGAATGGGGACAGGACAAGAGGGAACTGCCTCAAGCTGGCCCAGGGTAGGCTCAGGGTGAGAAATTTGGGAAAACTCCTCCTGGAAAAGGTGGTCAGGCCTTTGAAGAGACTGCGGGAGGTTTGGAGTGGCCGTCCCTGGAGGTGTCTGAGCAATCCCTGGACACTGCTCTGGGTGGCCAGGTGGAGATCAGACACAGCTTGGACTCGATGCTCTGGGGAGCTCTTTCCCAACCTCAATGATCCCAGAAATCCCACCAGCAGGAAGGACAGGGACCTCACTGCTGTCCCCTGCATGTGACGGGCCTGTGACGTCCCCTGACTCCATCTTTTCTTCCCCAGCTCCATCTCCATCCCCGAGAACCATGAACTGCATCAGCTCCCGGTGCCTGCCCGGCTGTGAGGTGACCTGTCCTGAGCCCTGCGCCTACAGCAGAGGCCTGGGCTCCTGCGTGGCCTCCTGTGGGGACTCCACGGCCCTGGTCTATGCCCCGCCCGTCTACATCACCTTCCCAGGCCCCATCATGAGCTCCTGCCCCCAGGAGAGCATCGTGGCATCATCCATGCCCCAACCCTCCGGCAGCTCATCCTCATACAGCTCAGGGGTGGGAGGCTCCTACGGTGGCCTGTCAAGAATTGGGGGTTCCTCTGGTTCCTATGGTTCTGGGGGCTCCTATGGTTCTGGGGGCTCCTATGGGTCTGGGGGCTCCTATGGGTCCGGAGGTTCTTCTGTGGGCATGTCAGGAAAGGGGGGATACTCCGGATATGGGGGTTCCTCAGGAGGTTCCTCGGGGGGCTGCTTCCTCAGGAAGTTCTACACCAGCAGCAGCCGTGGATCCCGCCTGGGAAACTGAGGCAGCTGAAGATCCACAGGCCCAGGGGGCGGAACCCCAGTACCCCAGACCTGCAGCTGGCAGTGGCTTTTGGAGATGGAAAAAAGCATCGATGGGAGCCAGCCTCGCTCAGGACCTCTGGGAAGCGGGCCCACGCCTCTTCCCTGCGTTTCCCCTTTGTCTTTAATTAACAACAGCCTCTGTTAATCACCCTTCAGCGCCAGCTCCTTCTTTTTCATTGTGCCAAGAGAAGAAAAAAAAAAGAACAACTTGAAAGGCCTGACATGGAGTTTGTCAACGCAGCCCTGACAGGAGAAGAACAATGGGTGGAAGGTGGATTCTCCTGGGACGGTGAAGCTGAAGGAAGGAGTGTCTGTTTGGTGTCATTCTGTAGTGTATCCCATTAAAATCCTTCTGCATCATCATCATTTTGTTGGGATTTCCTTTCTCTGCAGGACCTTTTCGGTCCCATCCTTTCCTCTACCTCCTCAGGCTTCCTCGAGCTGCTTCTGTGAGCAGCAATTATGGGGTTTTAAAGTAATTGGGCAGTAATTGTTTAATTAATTGGGGTTGTGAAATGGAGGGTTGGATGAAGCACCCAAAATTTGGGCATGAAGCAGTTCAGTTGTTCTCTGGGGGGGGGCACGGAGGTTTTGGGAGGTGACAGCTGTGAGCTGGAGGAGGAACAAGTGAGGGGTGGGATGTGGTCAGCTGAAGGTTTTTATTTGACACTCCAGTTTAGCTCAGCTCTTCCCCCCGAAGGATTCTGTTCATTCCTGGAACCATAAAAATCCAATCCTTGAGGTTGGAAAAGACCCCCAAGGTCACGGAGTCCAACTTTTGGTCAATCTCCACCTCCCACCAGACCGATGTCCAGTCCTTCCTTGGACATCTCCAGGGATGGCCACTCCAAAGGTCCCTGAGACCCTTACAAGGCCTGGCCACCCTTTCCAGGAGGAATTTTCCCAAATTTCCCACCCTGGAAACCAAGATAAAAATCTGAGGGTTGGGGATGGGACCCAAAGGAAATCCACCAAAGAACCTCTCCTTGATTTCTGAGCCATCACCCCGATCTTGCAGTGCTAAATGCTCCACGATGTGAAGAAATTTCTCTGGGCTGTGGCATCATCAAAGGGGTGCTTTTATATGACAGCAAAATGTCACCGGGCTGTGCAAGAGACAATTTCCCAAGGGAGGAGTGGCTCAAATCCTGCCTGGTGTTGTTGTTTTCCCTCGTTATTGCTGGGATGGGAACACAGAGAGAACCATGGGTGAGCCCCAGGTCTAATGATGTGCTAAAAGTGACTTAAAAACCAGCTTAACTCCCTTGGAAAACACAGGAGGGAGATCAGGAACTCCAAAATTGCTTTAAAATTATTTTAGTACTTTATATTTAACTATAGAATTGTCAATATTTATTAAATCAAGGAGGATTAACTGAAATATGGGAAATATCTTGAAAAATAGGATGTCCCTATGAGAGATTCCTACTTAGAAAATCGAATTTTTTCTCTCTGTTGAAGCTGGAAATGGCTTTAAAATATTTTAATTGGCAGCCCTGGAGATAAACAGAAAAGTAGGTGACACACGACTGAAGTTGCTTAAATTCCCTGTGTGCCTAAAGAGGTTTAGGAATTTTAATCTGCGATTAATTTAATGATGGCACACAATAAATTCATCAGCTCCGAGCAAAACCTTAATGGAGCTGAAGGAAAGAGGCTCAATTGGAAAACAATTGGATAATTTATCTGCAATCGTGGTGAAGCTCCGGAGAGAGGAGGCAAAATCCCGCAGAATTCCAGTTCAGCAAATCCTGGAATGTGTCACAGGGCAAACCCAGAGCTCCAAATTCCTCCTAAAGTGGACTGGAAGTCACTCCAGGATTTAAGAGGGGAGGATTTCAGCTGGCTCAGGGCAACCAAAAAGATTTGTAGATGAAAAGGTTGGAAAAGAAAACATGAGGCAAAAATAGGCATGTAAAAGAGCTTGAATGGGAAATTCTGAAGACGGAAAATTTATTGTCCCCCCTTCAAAGCCAGTGTTATCCTCCCGAATTCCCAGATTAGGCCAAAAAGATGAGTTGGGAAAAGGAATTACCAGGAAAAAAACCAAAAAAACCCAACAACGGGAATTTGAATGCAAGAGAACTTTAATGGCAGGGAAGTGTTTGGGGCAGAGTCACACGGAGGGAGCACAAAGGACGATTGCCAGGGCTTTGGGAAGCCACGCAGCTCCACAAAGGCCGGCAAAGGCGATTCCCTGGATGTGCCTGGGCTGCAGCTTCCCCGGGAGCTGAGGCCAGCCCGGGGCTGCAGGCAAGGGGAGCCGGGGCCTCCTCAGAAATAGANGGAGCCCCCCATTCCCCCCATGGAGCCGCCCCCTCCATAGGAGCCCCCAATGGCCCCGCCGGACCCAGAGGATCCCATGGCCCCCGAGGGGAAGGAGGTGCCCACGAAGCTCTCCTGTGGGCAGGAGCTGAGGATGGGCCCTGGGAAGGTGATGACCACGGGTGGAGGGTAAACCACGGCCCGTGAGTCCCCGCAGGAGGTGACACAGGGCTGGCTCCAGGCGTCGGCGTAGGGCTGGGGACAGGACACCTCGCACGGGGACGAGCAGCTGCTGCTCACCATGGCTCCCGAAGACATTTCCTGGGATGGATGGCGACCTGCGGCAGTGCAGAAATCAGAATGGCAATTCCTAAAACGCTGGAGGGGAACAAATCCCCCTCGGGAGGCTTCCGTCAACAGGAAAAAAGCTAGTGGGAAAGGAGAGTTTGGGAAGCGTCGCGTTTGTCCCTGTCCTGCTGCTCCCCAAAGGGTTTCCTGCTGCCCTGGCACTGCTGGCAATCCTGGAGAGCAAAGCCACACTCCAGGGGCCTTTGGGAGCAGCTTATCCCCAAGGCTGTGCTCCACCATCCAATAAAGTTGTGATGGTCACCAACAACCTTGAACTGGTCCCAGTGCCCGAGAAATCCCAGTCCCACCATTGATCCCATGCCTGCAAACCCAGACATGGACATGGGATTTTGGCATTTAAAACCTGCAGAAGGCAAATTCAGGCTCCATAGGAGAAGGAGCCCTCAGTGAAAGGCTGTCCTGGAGACACCTTTTGGGATGGGGAGGAACATGGAGCAGGGCATAGATCAGAACTAGAACACCCAAAATTCCAGAGGGGAAAAAATCCTGCTGTGTTGCCTTCCAAGAGCAGGAAAAAAGAGGGGAGAGAAGAGTTTAGGAAGATTCCTGAAAGCATCTCCTGGGAAGGAGAGAGAAGACAGGAAATATTTTCCCATGTTCACGCAGAGGACAAAGAAGATCCAACTCACCGGGTCTGGAGGATCGGAGAAGAGGAGAGGCCGTGGATGGCGCTGCAGAATCCCAAGGGCTCTTTTATACTTTTCCCGACCCCCAGTAGGATCAGAGCCGAGCTTTGTGCAAGAGCTTCCCACGCGTTACCAAACCATGTTTTGCTGGCTGGATTATTTCATTAATTGTCCTAATTGTTCTCCTAAGTGACATGATAAATTCATTATTAATCCCAGGTCACGTTCCAAGCGCTGCACCCCTTGGGTCTGATTCCATTTGCTCCACATTCTGGCCCCCTCGGAGCCACCTCGGAGCTGGTGCTGTCCCTGGGCCTCCCTGGAACTGACACCTGAATGAGTTTAGGTCCATAGGAGGGATTTATTCATTAATAAACAGGTTTTGTACAAAATATTTTGCATTCAACTCCAAAATCTGGGTTTTTGGGGAGGTTGATGGAACTGCTGCCGCTTCCCAGAGCTGCCAGAATGGGAGAACCAGCAGCAGGACCCGGGATTTTCCACGTGAATTGATATTTCCCCACCCAAGTGGAGGAACCCAGAAAGTTTCACATTAATTGACGAGTGAAGGAGGAATTGCTGACTGGCAGAGCTGTCAAACCCAGGGATGTCACTGGGGCCTGACAGGGCTTGTTGGGGTTCTGTTGCAAGATCTTAACCCTGATATCGGCTCCTCGTGTTCTGTTTTCCAATCGGGTCTGGAAACACCAGAAATGTGGGGATAGGAGTTAGATAAACACCGAGTATAAATCTTATCATGATAGGAGTGTGAAATACGGGATGATCAAAGAATTTCAGCATGGTGGAGGTGGGAAAAGAGCTCCAAGGTCATGGAGTCCAACCTGAGATCCCCAGCTGGTCACCCAGACCAACGTCCAGTCCTTCCTTGGACACCTCCATAATATCCATCACACCTAAAACTCCCTTGATGTTTCTGGTGACTGATAAAGGGAATTTTGCTTGGAGATCTCTCCTCCTATTTATGCATTTCCACCTTTCACCAGAAAAGGTTTAAATCCAGCAATTCTGCTGTGGCTTCCCTGAAAAAATGATCCCAGCCATTCTGAAAATGCTTTTATTTCATTTTAGATGGAATCAGCTTCATGCACTCAAAAATATCTGGGTTTTTTCCTCCAGTGATGCCTCCTCTGGACATGTGTCTCCCTGGATTATTGCAGCTGTCCCAAAAAGGGACAAAAAGAGAATTAGGATAATTAGGGTGACAAAAGGAAAATTATGAAAATTAAGGTGACAAAAGGAGAATTACGATAATTAAATGCTCTCACACAAGGCTTCCATGGATGACAAAGAGCACCCAAGGAATTAATTTAAGTCCTTTTTAACCAGTTCCCTGCATTAAACAGGTTAAAAAAATGACCCTTCCCATCCGAGGAGTTATAAAAATAAAATCTGCAATTTTCCCAATTCTGAATTTCCAGGGAATTTTCTGCAGAAGAGAAAATATTTCCACCAACAAAGCCAAACTGATTTTTGAACTTGCTGAGGGAATTCCTGATCCTTCACCCTTCCAAGCCAATTTTCCAAGTCAAGCAAGGTCAGGAAATGGCAGCAGTCACAAAATCATCTAAAAATTATTTAAGGATTAAAGGAAGACAAAGGGTGTGTGCCCGTATTGGCTGATGAGGGGTTGATTTATTAATCATTAGCACTTATCACAGCAATTATTACAATTAGAAGGCGCTTATACAGCAAAAAGTTTTGCTGGTGATGTCCCAAAATCATGTTGCACATCCTGGGAGCTGTCGGGATGGGTATAAAAACCAGGATTTTCCTCCAGCTTCTCCAGCATCTTCTCCTCAGCCCGGTTTTCCCTGCTAGCTCGGTGAGTTCTCTGCCTCTAATTCGATTTTTTTAAACTGGGATGTGGCTGTTGGTGCTGAATTGGGAAAGAATTCCGTGTCAGAGCTCTGAAGTGATCAGGAATATGGACTTGGGGCACAATTCCAAGACAAACAATTCCCTAATATCAATTTTGTCTATTGGGCAGGGAAGTTTTTTAGTGGCTGGAACTGTTGGGAGATGCAGATCTTAGAATGTGGGGTTGTGTTGTTCCAAACCACAAAGGGAAAGTGTCAATTAAACCCTGATTATTTGATGGGGATGTTACAACTTAACTACTCTGAGCTTGGCTTTAAATCAGGACGGAGGGAAATGAGAGGAGATCTTGTATTTATAGGAAAATAATTCCTTCAATCAGGAAATTACAGATTTTATCAACCTGGTGATTGTGTAAAGACACATCTGGATGAACATTTTCATTTTACTTGGCTGTGCTGCAGTCCTCCCTCTATCACAAAAGATGCTTTCAGGAATCTTTCTAAACTCTTCTCTCCCCTCTTTTTTCCTGCTCTTGGAAGGCAACACAGCAGGATTTTTTTCCCCTCTGGAATTTTGGGTGTTCTAGTTCTGATCTATGCCCTGCTCCATGTTCCTCCCCATCCCAAAAGGTGTCTCCAGGACAGCCTTTCACTGAGGGCTCCTTCTCCTGCAGAGCCTGAATTTGCCTTCTGCAGGCTTTAAATGCCAAAATCCCATGTCCATGTCTGGGTTTGCAGGCATGGGATCAATGGTGGGACTGGGATTTCTCGGGCACTGGGACCAGTTCAAGGTTGTTGGTGACCATCACAACTTTATTGGACGGTGCAGCACAGCCCTGGGGATGTGTTCCTCTCCAGCGTTTTAGGAATTGCCATTCTGATTTCTGCACTGCCGCAGGTCGCCATCCATCCCAGGAAATGTCTTCGGGAGCCATGGTGAGCAGCAGCTGCTCGTCCCCGTGCGAGGTGTCCTGTCCCCAGCCCTACGCCGACGCCTGGAGCCAGCCCTGTGTCACCTCCTGCGGGGACTCACGGGCCGTGGTTTACCCTCCACCCGTGGTCATCACCTTCCCAGGGCCCATCCTCAGCTCCTGCCCNCTCCTATGGGGGCAGCAGCTCCATGGGGGGAATGGGGGGTTCCTATGGAGGGGGTTCCATGGGGGGCTCCTACGGAGGGAGCAGCTCCTTTGGGGGGGGCTCCTATGGAGGTGGTCGATCCTTTGGGGGCGGATCCTATGGAGGGAGCCGATCCTTTGGGGGCAGAAGATCCTTCGGCTCCTCCGGTGGGGGCTTCGGGGGCTCCTGTGGTGGGGGCAGCTCCTTTGGGGGCGGCTCCTACGGAGGGGGCAGCTCCAGCTCCAGGAGGTTCGGAGGAGGAAACTGCGGCTCCTTCTATTTCTGAGGAGGCCCCGGCTCCCCTTGCCTGCAGCCCCGGGCTGGCCTCAGCTCCCGGGGAAGCTGCAGCCCAGGCACATCCAGGGAATCGTCTTTGCCGGCCTTTGTGGAGCTGCGTGGCTTCCCAAAGCCCTGGCAATCGTCCTTTGTGCTCCCTCCGTGTGACTCTGCCCCAAACACTTCCCTGCCATTAAAGTTCTCTTGCATTCAAATTCCCGTTGTTGGGAATGTTGTGAGGAAATGCTTGGGGATGGTTTTGCAAACACCCACTCATGTTTTACCCATGCAAAGCGCCGTGGCTCTCTGAAGTTAATGACAGGCTGTGGATATTAAAGCAGGATTGAATCATAGCGTCCCTTCCAAATAAATGTGTCAGGGCCACCCACGTGATTTCCCTGACTCAGGCAGAGAGAAACGCCTGGGGAATTCGGATCCCTCCGGTTCTTTGGGATTAAAAGCCTGCCGCTGTGTTTGTTATCCTAATGATACCATTTCAATCCACTTGGCCCCACACTCACCTCCCCAAATCAGGGCATATTTGGGGATTCAAATAGGATAGAGCTTCTCTCACCTCGGGGGCTGAGCTTCCAGCATGCCACGAATTTCTGCTTTGCCCCAGCAAAAATTGGGGCTGTAAGTCTTCGTCCTCTGGATCCAAAGCTGTCCTGAGCAACCTTGAATAAATTTTTTTTTTGTCCTGGTTTTCCCTGTGTTAAGCTGGGAATGATCCTCTTTGGTGGCTTTCTCGCTCAACCCAAATTTCCCACACTCCTCCGTGCTCCAGCATTTTTCTGGTCACCAAAACCACCAGGAAAGGAACTGGGGATGGAGTGATTTATCCCATACCAGGATCCCTCTGACCATCCCACTTTTCCCAAAAGGGACTTTCCCCCTTCCTATTCCTTCCTGGGCAAGAATCTTGTAGCAGAGGAGGAGTTTTGTGCTACATTTGGGACTCCACCAACCACATCAACTCTCGGAGCTGTTTTATACCCCAGAATCCTGGGATTGTTGGGGCTGGAAGTGACCTCTGGAGGTCTCCCAGGGCAGGTGACACAGGGGACACATCCACGTGGGTTTGGGATGACTCCAGAGAGAGACAATCCCAATTCTGCCCTCCATGGGCAGCAGTTCCACGGAAAGAAAGTTCTCCCTCCCACTGAGGTGGAACTCCTTGAGGTTTGGAACTTGGGGTGAGTTGGATCCTAGACTCGGACACCAAACGAGGAGCCAGAGCCCCACAGGCTGGGCCGGGAGTGGCCCTGGGAGCCAACTTGGCCACTCCAGTCTGGCCATTTAGAAAAAACACGTCCCAACAAGCTTGGAAGCACTCGTGGCTAATGCTGGGTTAGGCTCAGCTGCATTCTCGGAGGCCAGGAAAACAAATCCTGGGATCAAGGAGCTGCAAGGATGAGCCTGGAAAAGCTCGGGAGTGCCCACAAAGCCGAGCTCAGACCGGGTTCTCAACCCGGCAGAGCTGCAGGAATGGATTTGAGCCTCAAAAACTCTGAAATGTGAAGAATCCGGGGCCAAACGACGGTGGTCACGTGCTGGTGAGAAAAGGGTAATCAACACAAACAGTGAGCAAAGCAAAGCAATTACTGTAATTACCCCTCAAATTTGGTTTGGGGAGTAATGGGGCTTAATGCCCAAATATGACGTTATTTTCTTGCATCAGCCTGGTGGTCCAGCCAGGGATATAAAAACCATTCCTGACTCAGAGAACTTCCAGCGGGTCCTGTTGGCTTCTCCTCCGTGAACTGAGTAAGTTGGATTCTGATATAACTTCTTCCTAAAGTAATAAAAAAAAAAAAAGGGTCTGACTTTAGAAATGTTTACCTGTAACTCAGGGCTGAATTTTGGATTCATATTCGTAAACAATTCCATTTGTTTTCACGGGATGATCAAAATAATTTTTGTTATTCATCCAGAACCTCTGCGGGATCAAGGTTTAAAAACGCTTTTGCAATCTAGATAATATTAAAAACATTTAATTCCATTGCTTCATGGAAATTTAATGGATACAACCTGTAGGTAACCTTAAAATACCTCAGCCAGCACCTTCCACCTGGAGGGGCGGTTCTGACCTTGTGGCTTCCAATTTTTATCTGATTTTAGGCAGAGATGGTGTAGAAATTTAAACAGAGGTTTTAGAAATATTGAGATGGGCAGAGCTGCAGTTGCCTGTGGATGAGGACACAGCATCCTTTTGGATGTGGCCCTACAAAATTCCTGGATTTCCTATGCTGGAGAAATGGGAACAACCCAAAAAATGTCAGCTTGGGAATCTGCTTTGGGTGGTTTTGTTCTGTTTATGCAAAGCTTTGGTTTTATGCAAAGCGAGAATATTTGAATCTGCTTGGGATATTTTGCGCTCTGTGTTTAGGTCTGGTTTAAAGTGGTTCCTTTCCTCTGGTTTGGTCTCTGATCAGCGTCAAGTCAAGGACAGGGAATTCAGAGTTGTAGCAGATTTAAAGTGTGGGAAACCTCAGGAGAGCACCAGGATTAGGGTTTAAAGTTTGGGTGAATAATGCACATTTGGGCATCATGTTTAGAATGAGGAAAGAAAACAAAAATGGCTTGAGTCAAGCTCAGCCGCACCCAGGCTCCTCCAATATGCAGCTAAAAAAATAAATAGTCACCTGGGCTGAACCCAAAATATTCCATTTAATCTTCAACAACAGATTAAGCGGCTGCTTCACTTGGTGGAATTTGGGTAAGGTTAAAAAGACAATTTGAAATGGACTTTAGTGCTGTTTTCCAAATCCCCACCCTTGAATTTATTTCAAAACCAGAAAGAAGGTGGACAATTCAGCTCAGGTTTGGGAATGGTTTTAATCCCTCTGAAATTTAAATTTGGAAAAGCTGCTCTCAGGTTTTTTGTCCTTCTGTTTTTCCAAAGGGTTTTTATTGAATTTTCCAAGTGAGTTTTGTGCTCAATATCTGTGGCAAAGGCACCTGTTACTAATTGACTGTTCTAAATCCATAATTATTGGTGTCCTTATTGATCAATTCCATTATAAGGATGATATTTCTTAGATTTTTATCTGCTTAGCCCAGACTTTGTCCAAATTTGGTCTAGTATAACCTCTTTTGTTGTCCATTCCTACAGTGATTTATGTGTTAACCTCATTTTACTGAGCTCCACCTCTGGAGTCCAAATTACACAGGAGAAAACAGATGTTAATTAAATGACAGCCCCAAAGGGACCATTTGGTGTCCCCAAAGGAGGTGTTTTGGTGTCCCCAGAGAGGTGGTTTGGTGTCCCAAAAGAGGTATTTTGGTGTCCTCAAAAGAGGTGTTTTGGTGTCCCCAGAAAGCTATTTTGGCTCCCAGGACTCCGGAAGGTCACCGAGAAGATCCAAGCCAAGCAGAGCAGTTATCAACCCACCACCACCTCGTGCCCTTCCAGGGCTTGATCCCACCCCGCCAGCTCCTTGAGCCTGATATTTGTCCCCTCCTTGCAGGTCCAGCCCAGCCTCAAGATGTCCTGCGAGAAAACCGTCTGCGCCGAGCCCTGCTCGCTGTCCTGCCCCGACCCTCGCGCTGCTGCCTGCACCGAGCCCTGCGTGGTGGCCTGTCCCGACTCCAGGGTCATCATCTTCCCTCCACCCGTGGTCGTCACCTTCCCGGGGCCCATCCTCACCACGTACCCGCAGGAGACCGTGGTGGGCTCCACCGAGTCGGCCGAGCTGGCCGGGGCTCTGGAGGCTGGCGTGCCCATCGGGACGGGCCAGAAGGGCCTGGAGTCCTGCGGTGTCCCGCAGTTGGTGGCCAAGTGTGACCCCCCGTGTGTCACCCAGTGTGCCCAGCCCTGCGTCGTTCCGTGCTCTGCCCCGT
>VZTR01000979.1:20893-35054 GCA_013400775.1 Chaetops frenatus | reverse complement strand
TCCACCCTGTCCCCCGCCCTGTCCCCAGCCCTGTCCCCAGCCCTGTGCCACCCCCTGTGTCACCAAGTGCGCCCCGCCGTGCCCTGCGCCCTGCGCTGCCCCCTGTGCCACCCCCTGTGCCACCAAGTGCGTGACCAAGTGCGTGCCCACCTGCGCCACGCCCTGTGCCACGCCCTGCGCCACGCCCTGTGCCACCAAGTGCGTCCCTGAGCGCTCCTACACCTTCTCGGGCCGCTGGAAGCACCCGTGCCAGAGGGGCCTCTGCAAGAAGATCTGAGCGGCTTTTGAGGGAAATAACCACGGAAGGCAACGCGGGAAGAAAAGAAGGAATAAGGAATGTGATCCGAAGGCTGATGGAGAGGGAAGTGCCGCTGGAAACCAGGACCCTGCGTTTAAGTCTAGGATAGAGGTTTAGTTTAGTTCGGGCTTTTCTTTCTTCTTGGGGCTTTGCATCTTCTGTCTTTGTGCTTTGGACTTTCTCTGCCCAGTTGGACACCGAGCGTGGATCGGAACCGAGGGATTTTGGGAACGGTAGGGATTGGAAGGTCTTGGCAAGTGTGAGGAGAGGGGGTGTCGGGCTAGAAGGGGCCAGGCTGCAAAGGGTGATAGTGATTTTTGGGTGATTTTGGTCTTTTCTCGGAGTCAGCTCCTCTTTGTCTGCATTATTCTCTCTGTGGATGTTCGAGTCCACTTTGCATTCCCATTAAAACGCTGCTGCATCAAACCTGTTCCGAATTCCCTTTTTCCCCTGCTCTTTGGACTCTCTTGGGGACACTCAGCCTTGGATAGAGGGACAGGGGACCTCGAGGCTCTTCCCGGACTGCTCCAAGCTTGAGGAAAGGTAAAATTTAGGGTTTGGTTCTGCTCTGCAGGTCTCGGTGCCAAAACGGCCTCTGAGTCACATAAGCCAGGAACCTGTGAGCAAAGGTCTTATCCCTAAAAAATTCCTGGCTCTACATTTTCTGGGATAAGAGATTTTATTCCTAGAGAAACCTGGCTCTGCATTTTCAAGGATAAAACATTTTATTCCTAAAAAAACCTAAGAATTTTTAGTGTCCTGTTCACACACAACCCTGTTTGGGGATTTTCTTCCCTCTAAACAAAGAGAACTGAGCCAAATCCAAGCTTTTCTCCACATTTCTGCATCCAAACTTTCCTGAACTACTTTTTCAAGAACTTTTTTCCACCTCTCTGCGGTGACAGAGGGGGACCTGGATCTCCCTCGCTCCTGGTCAAAACCCCAAATTCCAGGAGCCAGTGCCAGAAGCGGATCTCTCCAGGCAATTTGGGGTTCCAGGCGTGTCCTGCTCATCCCATTCTGAGCCATTCCAGGTGCTGTTTTTATCCTAAAGATCGTGTTCACTTCATTCTTCCCTAATGGCCACGTTGGAGCTGTGCTGGAATTCCGGGTCATTCCCTCAATTACCTCCACCCCGAAATATCCCAGGGCTTCCGCAGAACAAAGGGAGCCAGGAACCTTCCCAAACACTCCCAGGCTGGATTACGCCTGGACCTGGAATGGTAATTTAATGTTAATTAGCTCTTATTTGGGTTACGTGCCCTAAGACTGGAATCATTGATTTGGGGGGGGTAAAAAAAAGGTCATAATTTTCATAATTTCATCATTTCACACTTTATTATTTTTTTATCTTCTCAGAATATTTTTTTTCTTTTAGTAAATTGATGGTTTTCACCCTAAAGTTGCTCTTCCTTTGTTTTATGTTGACAATAATCAAGATTTGGGAATGTTTCGGTTTGAGTTTAAAGAGAGGCTCCCAAAATCCACTGGAATCCCTCAGCCCTGTCATTCCAGAAGTTCACTCTCTTCACATTTTGAAACAAATCTTGGTTTTTTAACATAAAAAAAAAAAAAAAAAATTATTATTGAGAACCAAACCCCAAGTTACCAGGCTGGGAAAATTCCATTTCCAGCAATTTTACTCCCTCAATCTCCCAACAAATTCCCTGGAAAAAATGGAATTTCCAACTTTTTGTGGACATCCTTGAAAAACTGTAACATTTAGAGGTGAAAAAAAAAAAAGGGATATTTGAGGAGAGAGGTAAAACAAGAAAACCTGAGGATAATCCAGCTGTGGATAAACCACTGGAGAGATATCTGGAAAAAAACCAGGAATTCCTCTTTCTGTTGCTCGGAATATCCTTAAATCCCTGTTCACCACCTGAGGCCGCTCCTATCACTTTTCCAGTGGGTTTTGTTTTGCCACCGCTGCTGAGATTTTAGGGAAAGCAGGGTGTTATTAAATCCCTTTTTATAGAGGAGATAATTGCTGCCCTCCGGGAATCGCGTGGATTCCATGGAGGAGCTTGGATGGGATCCAGCTCTTGATGTCTCCCGCCTCGCCTGACAGAAATCACGGGATTTCCTCAACCACACGGGGAGGTTTTGATGATTGGCTGCCCTGAGATCGATTAAAAATCACAAATAAAAGCAAAATCATCAGGTTTGTTCTGAAACAATAGACAAGGAAAGAAGGAGAGGTCATTGGGAGAGGAATTAATTTGGATTTTAAAGAAGGGACACTCAGGAAGCAAGGAACTTTCAGAAAAGTCTATAAAATCTATTACTATTACTATTACTATTGATATTAATATCACGGTTATTATTAATATTAATATTATTATTAACATTAATATAAATGTTAATGTTAATGTTAATGTTAATATTAACGATTGGAAAATCTGGGATTTCTGGATCCTTTGGGGGGCTCCACAAAATTCCATGGGTTTATAAACCACTTTATAAAGTTTGGAAAATCTGGGATTTTTGGATCCCTTTGCGGCCTCCACATCTGGGTTTGCACAACTTCCATAAATTCTTCTCCTGGTCTTTTTGTTATTTTGTGCTGGAAAGGACAAACCCTCGGGAAAGGCAATTCCTGCTGGGATCTTGCAGGATTTGTCCCCTTAGGGTGTCCCATGGAACATCCAACAATTACCAGGATTTGCAGGCTCAGTCAGGAGATAATGAGCCCATAAACGCTAATCCCATCCCTGCCGCTGACTCCTTGCAATTCCCTCATTCCTGCCCCAATATCTTCCCATCCTATAATTCCGGGTGTTCTTCGTGGGGAAGGGGAAATTGCAGCCCTTTCCTGCACCCCCAGTTCAGCTCCTGCAGCCAAGGGAGTTCCGGCCCCTGCTGAAAAATTCCTGGGAATTCAGTTCCGAATAAAGTGATTTTTAAGCCACACTTACTCAGGTCAGCACCAAGGGGAAGCCCGGGAGAGTGAAGAGCTCTGTTTTCCAAGGATTTTTATACCGTTCCCCAGGATCTGAGCCACAATTGTGGCAATCGGCCCTTCCCAAAACCCAAAACTTCCCTGCATTTGTCACTCTGGGGGCGGAGGAGGAATCCCAGGAATTATTGGGCAATTTTAATTTGTGGGAACGGTGTCACCGCCAGGGAGGGAATCTTTAATATCAAACTGGGATTTGCCCTTGGTTTCTTTTTACTCATCCCAGGAATTCACTTCCTCCTTCCACTTTTTTCTGCTTCAAAACAGAAAAACCCGAAAATTTAACATTTTTAACGACTCTTTTCTGCTGAAACACCATGCTGGATGTTTTGTCCCACACAGGGGTTTGAAATAAATCCATTTACAGCTGGAAAATCCCATCCAGCTCCTCTTGCAGAGGGTGCAGTCGGTTCTGGGCTCCTTCTGCACTTGAATTTGATGATTTTAAATGAGTTAAAAATCAGAATACTCGCTCGCAGAGCTGATTTAGATCACCCGTGACTGTTCCCTGCCCTGCCGGGAGCTGGAATCTGCATTCCTGAGGGTTTTCCAAGTGCGATGGGAATGCTGTATTTCCTTTATTATAAACACAGATGCTCCCCCGGCCTCGCCACTGAATTTATCAGGGCGGTGTCACCACGGAAAAACTGAAATAAAACCAAATCCAGACCCAGGGGCAGATAAAGATTGAGGCACAGCAGGCTGGGATAAACTTCCAGCCAGGAAATGAGCTTGGCTGGGAATTTGGGGAGAGGTTTTTTGATGCCCTCATTGCCCTTGGGATGAGGAGACCTTACCCTGGGCACTTCTGGGGAGGAGAATCTTCCTTTTCACCGAAACTCGGTTTCGTTTCTCACTCCCTGAGCTTTTTGTGGAATCCAGCCCCATTTCCAGGAGATAATTGGAATTATAATTACAAATAATCACACTGACAAGCCCCGGCCATGCCCAGGATCTCCTCCCAGAGGCTCCTGAGTTGCCACGGGTTGTTTTTGTAAATCCTCTAGGGCCTCACCTTAATCATCTGCGCCAGAAATACTAAAAAATAAATCATCAGTGAAGCCTCCTGAGATTCCCTGTCCCACGTGGGAGGTGTGGGCAGTCGGGACCCGCTGGGAAAAAGGTGATTAGTGCTAATTAATGCTTAATAAATCAGGATTTTCTGCAGGCTCAGCAGCTTCCAGGGGGAAGTCTGGAGCGGGCGCGGGGTCCTGAGTCAGGGGTGACGACGGGGAAAGCAAAGATCTCTGCGCAAAAAACATCTCCAGATTCCTGAATCATTGTTTGCTTTTCTTCATCCTCACCCCACAACCTTCCTCCTACTCCTCCTCCTCTTCCCCAGGCGCTGGGAATGATCCCTGGATTTCCGTGTAACTCCTCCTCTGGAACTCGCCTTTCCTCTGTGCCTCTATCGGCTCCAGCTGCTGCCAGGACAATTTAATTTTAATCCCCCCCGGTACTCCCTTCTCCATCCCGGTGCTCTCTTATCTCCAGATGATGCCAAACCCTTGTTTTTCCCCATGCCCAACCCCTCGTTTGTCCGACACCCTGCAGGAATTGGGTAATTTTTGGTGCCAATTTCCTCACAGGGATTATTAAAAAGTCTGAGGTGAAATACCGGCTGTTGATTCAGTGGGGAAGGAGATGCAGGGAGGAGCCCAAGGCCTGGTTCTTTCATCTCCTGCCCCAGCTCTGAGTCAGGGAACTTTGTTTGGAGAAACAAAAAATAGGAGATGGAGAGGCCGATCTGCACCGGGAAATGAAATTGTGGGANATGGATCTGAGAACTCACAGCAAAATAAATCTCCAGCCCGGAAGTTGTGCCACAGGTGGGAATCGTCTTCCCTGTTTGACATCCCAAAATCTCCGGGATTTAAAACCACGCAAGGTGGAGTTTTGGGAGAAACAATGGCCACAATTACCTTGATTGAGTGACAGAAACAACAAAAAAAGAAAATGTATTTGAGGGACAACGGGGACAAAGGAGGACAGGAGTCATTCCCTTCCCTCAGGGCGAAGTGAGGAGAACTATAAAAGCTCCTGGAGAGAGATTTTAAAATAATTTATTTGTGGTTCTGATCCCATCTCCTGCTGTGCGACAGCGTAAGTCAGGTTTGGGGGGAGTCGGGAGGGTTTGAACTCGAATATTGTCCAATTAACCTCTAAAAAAGTCAAAAGGAAGTGGTGGGAGATGTTCCAGCATTTGAGACAGAATGTTAGGAAATCAATGGGATTAAACTCATTAAATCTGAGGATAATTTAATTTAAAATAAATGGGGTAAAATGCATTAATTCTGAGATTAATTTAATTTAAGACAGCTTTACTTGGGCACTTCAGCTTTGGATGGATCAGAGTGATGAGGGCTCTGTATAAACTTCATATGAATTTTGGGAGAAATTCATAGTTTGGGGTGGCCCTTTTCCAGGGAATTTGGGGTTGCCTCACCCCTGGAAGTGTCCAGGGCCAGGTCCCCTGCTCTGTCCCTCACTTTGTCCCCTCTCTGTGTCCCCTCCAGCCCAGCCATGTCCTTCCAGCAGCTCTGCGCCATCTCCTGTCCCCAGCCCATGGCCAGCGCCTGGAGCCAGCCCTGTGTCACCTCCTGCGGGGACTCGCGGGCCTTGGTCCACCCCCCACCCGTGGTCATCACCTTCCCGGGGCCCATCCTCAGCTCGTGTCCGCAGGAGAGCGTCGTGGGATCTGCATTCCCCTCGGGAATGGGAAATTCCTTCGGCTCCTGCGAGCCCAGAGCCTCTTTTGGTGGCCGCAATTTCTCCTCCTCCTCCTCCTCCTCCTGTTATTCCCGCTATTCCTACCCCTGCTATTCCCAAAATTCCTACCCCTGCCATTCCCGCCCTGCCAAACCCAGGAAAGATCCCCTGGAGGAGCAAACCCAGCAGAAAAAGGAGCAAATCCGCAAATTTTGAGTGGAGAGAGCTCCAAGAGGGGCCCGGGGCTGCTCCTCCATCCCAGGAATGGTCCCAGGCCCACGATGGCCTCTGGATTGGATCCCTGCTCTCAATTCCCATCGGTTCCCTCTGCCACTGTGTAAATTTGCCCGAATTTCTCTGCAATTCCTGTGAATTTCTCTGTAATTCCCTCTGAAATTCTGTTGTGGGATAAATCCCCTTTGTCGGCCCCAATAAAATCCTTTCTGCATCACAGTTGGGAGTTTTCCTCTTTTGTTTGGGTGGGATGAGCTCTTGGAACAATCCTGGAGCAGGTATTTAATTTTTCACAGAAATTTTACCCAAGGATTGGGCAGCTCTGCCCTTTCTGGTTCCCTGGGAAGGTGAAAAGGGGCGCGCAGGGAATTTTCTGATGGATGAATCCACAAAAACATTCCCTGGAAGAGTCAAACCCTCCTCCCAAGGTCTCCGGGATAAGGGGGTGGTTTGGTTCCATGGGTTTGCAGAGGTTTTACTTAAAAAAAAAAAGGAGAAATCCAAAAGATTTGGATGCAAACAGAGGAGTTTATTGAAATAAAAGTGGAGATTTTAAACATGAGAAATGAGAAATACAAGGTGCCCTTGACCCAAATCTATGATCTAAATATTCAATTAATTCAAACAATTAATTTTAATCACATTTTTCTGGTTTGGGTCACGTTTCAAAGGGCCTGGACAGATCCCATGGGAGGGCACAGCTCCTCCCGTCAGACCTGGAGGTATCCAAGGAAAAACCTAAAAAAGGGACAAAACTCCCAACCCCAGCCAACCAAACCCATCCACAGACAAATTCCTGGGAATTCTGTGCTTGGACGGCAAGGAATGGATGGGGTGTGACCAAACAATCCAGAGTTTCAGTAGGAAAAAGGCAAATTTGCAGAAAACTGATGTTAAACACAAGAAGGGAGGAGAGGAAGAGCGGCTCCCGGGGGGTGCTGAGGAGATTCCAGGGGTGCTGAGGGATTTCCAGGGGTGCTGAGGAGATTCCAGGGGTGCTGAAGAACTTCCAAGGATGCTGAGCCTTTTCCATGGATGCTGAGGAGATTCCAGGGATTCTGACCAGTTCCTATGGATTCTGAGCATTTCCCATGGATTCCGAGCAGTTTCCATGGATTCTGAGCAGCTCCCTGGGATCCTGAACAGTTTCCATGGATGCTGAGCAGCTCCCATAGACCCTGAACAATTCCCAGGGACTCCGAGCATTTCCCATGGATCCTGAGCAGCGCCCAAGCCTCCCCCAGCCCCAGGAAGCCTCGTTCCCCCAGGGTTTCTTTCCTTTCCTTCCCTGTTTAGCAGGGCCCGCAGCCCCCGGAGCGCCAGACATTCTTGGAGGAAGAGGAGGACAAGAAGCCCCCATAGACCATGGAGCCCTGCAGGCCCGCGGGGCGCTCCATCCCCGATGGGAGTGCGGATCCCACGAAGCTCTCCTGAGGGCAGGAGCTGAGGATGGGCCCCGGGAAGGTGACGACCACGGGTGGGGGATAAATCACGGCCTGGGAGTCCCCGCAGGAGGTGACACAGGGCTGGCTCCAGGCGCTGGCCATGGGCTGGGGACAGGAGATGGCGCAGGGGTCGGAGCAGCGGGAGCTGAGCTGGTTGGAGAGGGACATCCTGGCAGGAGGGAGGTGGAACTGCTGCGGGAAGGGGAGGGAGGAGAGGAGAGAGGATTGGAAATCAGGGCAGCAGAGCCGGGAGGGGCTGGGCTGCAAAGCTCCGGTTTTTCTTTTTCCCTTCTCTATGTCCCTCTCATTTCCCGCTCCCTGCTTCCCTCCAAAAACCAAAAAAATCCCTCCAAAAAACTCAGATTTTTTTCTTTCCCTCCTGCCTGTCCCTCCTTCCTTCCTTTCCTCCTTCCCTCCTTCCATCCTTCCTTCCTTCCTGTCTTCCCTCACTCCCAAAATGCAAAAAAACTCTCCAAAACCTCTAAAGATTTTTCTCTCTTTCTCTTCTCCCTGTCCCTCTCTCCTCCTCCCTCCATCCCTCCCTCCCAACCACCTGCTCTGGAAAAACTCCGATTTTTCTCTCTTTCCCTTCTCCCTCTCTCTCTCCTCCTCCTTCCTTCCCTCCCCCAAGGAGCAATTCCCACCCTGGCCACCACCGGAGTGTTCCCCAGACTCACTCAGATCCCGAAGAGGAGAAGCCCGAGGAGCTGCGATCTCAGGAATCCGGAGCTGGGTTGGAAGGAATTGGGAGCCGGGAGCTTTTTATCCCATCCTGGGATCGCCTGGGGGGGGGGTTGAGACATCCCCGGCGTTTCCCAACCCTCGGTGAGGCGATCCCTGCCCAGGCTCCAGTTGTTTTATCCCCAATTATCGGTTTCTCCCAACACCCTCCTGTTTCTTCCCTGAGTTTTTTTGGAAGAGGTTTCACTTCCTGCAGCCTTTTGATGATTTTGCCAAGCTGGCAAAAAGGTTGGGAAATGAGTTTATTTGCGGGATTGCTCCACAGGCAGGGACAGCTTCCATGGAAAAGGTGGCTCCAACCAAGCCTGGGACACTTCCAGGGATGGAAATTCCATGGAACTCCCTGTGCCAGGGAGCAGTTCCTTCCCAAAATCCCACCCAAATTCCCTCTCTGTCCCCCTGCCCCATTCCCCATGTCCTGCCCCTGCAGTTCCTGAGGAAAATTCCCTCTCCAGCTTTCCCTGGATCCCCTGCAGATCCTGGGAGGGGCTCTGGGGTCTCCACAGGCTGAACATTCCCAAAATTCCCATCCTGGAACCACAGGGAAGCTTTTCCAGCCCCTGGATCCACTTCGTGGCTTGGGGACACCGGAAATGGGCACAGAATTCCCAGTGGGATCCCATCAGAGTACAGCGGGGAGGAGAATCAAACACCAGGAGCCAAAACAAAGAATTTCAGGATTTATTTGCATTGATCCCTCTGGGTTTCCCCTTCTGCCCTTTCAGGAGGATGGGGGAGTGTGGACGGGGGTGATTCCCAAGGATTCTGTGATTCAGCTGTGGGGATGTGACACCTCTGTCACCATTTGGTGCCACGCAAAGTGAAACCAGGTGTGGTCAGGCCAGGCACAGCTCCTGGGGGTTCTGGCCCCACAATTTTTCCATCCCTGTTTTTCCTAATCCTGTTTTTGGTTTGGGTGAATCCTCCTAACTGTAAATTCCAAGGGTTGGGAAACAAGGAAAGCCCAGGTAAGGCTTCCTCAGGCTTCCTACCCGAAAAGTTACCAATGGAAAAACTGGAATTAAATTGACATTTTAGGACAGGAGTCTCAGGGCTACTCTAAACCCCACTGTTCAGTTTGTAATTCCACGAGGAGGAGGGATTTTGGAGGGGGAAAAGCTCATTTCTTGAGGAAATTTGGGAATGATGCTGGGTATGGAAAATGTGGAGACACACCGGGAAACTGAATCAGTGAATGACTGGGAAGGAAGGAATCTGAGGAACAAATCTGCTGAATTCGCAGCCAAACCTCTGCCTCAGCTGGAGCTGCACCTGAAGATTCCCAGGTTTTCCAGGGGTGATGCATGGATCCCCTCCCTGACCTGGCTCACCCCAACCCGCGAATCCTCCTCACTCAGCAGCCCTGATCCCATTGATTCCCTAAAAAATGGACGTGGATTTCTCCTGGAAAACTCCCAGGTAACTCCACCTGGACATTGCATGAAGCTGGGCGTGTTGCTTGGCCAGGAGGGTGGGAAGGAGCCCTTCCCATTCCCAAATTCTGTAGGAAGGCGCCCATGGATGAACGTGCCTCTTATCAGAGTCACGGGAGTTACTGTGGGTCAGTAATGGGGGAAATTGCACAATTCCCTTTTCCTTGGAAGAAGCGGGGTGGGATCCAAGCTGTGTCAGCACCTCATGTTTGTGGATCAAGCTCTGAGCAATCCCCACTCTGTGAGGCAATCCCAGAAGGAGGAAAAGCAATAATAAAAATTAAAAAACAAAACAAAACAAAACAAAACAAAAAAAATCATTATTGTGCCTGAGTAATGCCATGGATGTAATAACAATGATAATAATTGCTGAGCGAAATAATGACTTTATCTGGGGCAGTGACAGGTGGAGGGAATTTTTGTCAGATCATTCATCAGCCGTGCATGTTTCAGCTCCAGCTGATTGCCCAAGAAATGGTATAAAAACCCACTCGGCTCTGAGCTGCTCCAATCCATCTTCCCGACTCGCTCCGAGCTCCACAAGGGTAAGTCCGAGCCTGGAATTGGTTCTGGAACTCTTGGGATCCAAACTGAGCTTTGTTTGGGCCCAGAATTTTGGGGGAGCAGGGCCAGGGCAGGGATTGGGGTTGCTGGTAATTTTGGGGTTTACTGTTAATTTTGGGGTTTACTCTTAATTAATTTGGGGGGGGGGGTGTGTGTCAAATTGACTCCATATTTAAAAGCCAGGAGAAATGGGAGACAAGAACAGCAAGAAGAGGGAGAACCCCAAATTTTGAGCCTCTTTCTGACGTTTTGCTGTCCGTTCTTTTTCTTCCCAGCCCAATCTCCATCAAACCGGTCTCTGACCTTCCTGCTGCCCCGGGGCTTTGCGTTCCAGACCTGTCACCGTTCCTGAAGATGTTTTCCTACAGACAGAACTCCAGCTCCCGCTGCCTGCCCCCCTGCGGGATCTCCTGCCCTCAGCCCCTGGCCAGCACCTGCAACCAGCCCTGTGTCACCTCCTGCGGGGACTCCAGGGCTGTCATTTACCCCCCGCCCGTGGTCATGACCTTCCCAGGCCCCATCCTCAGCTCCTGCCCCCAGGAGAGCTTCGTGGGATCCTCGGAGCCCTGCGGCCCTGGAAACTTCCTGGGATCCGGAAGCTTCCTGGGATCCGGGGGCTCCTACAATTTTGGGAGGTCCTACTCTTCCTACGGATCCTCTGGATATGGGTTTGGCAGCTGCAGGCCCTGTTAAACACCGGAGGAATGAGCAGGAAGGAGCAAAGGGTCACCTTGGAAGCTCCACGGATCCCGGCGATTCCCATTGAGCATCCTCAGTCCCATGCTTTTATGAAAATTCCCTTTTTTTTTCCGACTCTTTTTTTTTTTTTCCTGGCGGCTCCTGCTAAAAACAACCTCAAGATCGAGATGTCCGTGATATCCCTGGCTGGCTGGAAGTGGGAGGAGGTTGTGTCACCTTTCCCACGCCTGAAAACCCGGGAGTCACCCCTGTGGAATGCTCAGCCCCGGAGTGATCCTTTCTCTCACTTCCCCCCAGGTGTTTTCCATCCCCACTGCTTCCCCCTTTCTCATTAAAGCATTGTGCATCGAAATCCAGAGTTTTCCTGTGGTTTTTGCTTGTAATTTTGGGTGTTTCTCCCCCATTCTGGGTGAGCATGGCAGCTTTTGGTGCCTTCCCACAAGTGGAAGGTGCCCAGGCCCCTTTGGCGGCAACACAAAGTCATTCCAGGAGGGATAAAGATGTTTTGTAACACTTCCAACTTCATTCGGATCTTCCCTCGGGGCAGGCGTGGCTGTTCCCTGTTCCCGAAGAAAGTTAAACAACACTCGGATTATTTGTGTCTCAATGCCTGCCCCGGGCTGCAATTTAATTCCATCCCCACAAGGTGATGTTATTATAATTTTTTTTGAAAGTTGTTTAAAAATAGCCTGGGTGGGGAGAACTTTCCTTGGAAAACTTCCCTTGGAAATTCCCACAAGAAAAGCAAAATTTTTTTTGCTGGAATTCTGTGAGTTCCTTGAACTTTCCCATAAATAAATTAAATTTAATAAACCCCTGATTGTGGACCAAATTTGACACAAAAATCACCATTTTCTGGCCACTGCAACACTGGGATGTGTCTGACTGTGACATTTCCTGCAGATCTTGGGCAGAATTTGAAGCAGAACAGGACAGAAAAATTCTCTTGAGAGCAACTCGGGCTCCTGATCCGTCTGCCAGCCAAAGAGGGAATTCCCAGGAGCGGGAAGAAAACTCCCAGTGTCTCCTCCCGAACCCCAGAGGTCACTGCACCCTTGTCTTACCCCGTGTTCAGTCCCAGTACAAGGGCTGTGCTGTTAATTGAGATGCAATCACCAGCTGACTCATTAAAGGCGTTGCAAATGCAGCCCTAGCTGATTCCCAGCTTGGGGCAGATCCCGATGCCAATTAAACCTGTAATGTTTGATTTCCATGCTTTATTTCATGGGTAAAATCGTTATTTGATGGGTTTTTAGATCCTCCAGGCTGGCAAATTCCCTGCAGACACAAAGGCCCAGGGATGTGCCCTGCTGGATTCCAGCTTCTTCCAGGGCCAGATTCTGGGATTGGCAAAGGGAGGATTTGCCATTTTTACTGTTTTGCAATTGGAGGAGCTGCACTTCAGTATTTTCAGGTGTTTTAAATGAAATCCTCCATCAGACATGCTGAAGAAAAGGGGGTTTTTAGTTTGTTCTCCCCCCCTTTTTTAACTTAAAACCCAAATAATTTAATAGGAATGTCTGGAATCTTTGATTTTTGCAGTGTTCAAGGGGCTTTGAGCAACCTGATCTAATGAGAGAAAACTAGAGGGGTTGGACTGGATGACCTTTGGAGGTCCTTCCCAATCCAAACCATTCCTTGATTCCATAATTCCTTGTTAAATAGAAAATAATAGAATTATTCTACCTGTTAAATTCCCTATATCCTGTCAATTTTGCCTATGGCCTTTTCCAAACTTGATGACTCTAGAATTCTGGGGTTTTTTTTTGTTTGTTTGTTTTTTTGTTTTTTTTTTTTTTTTTTTTTTTTTTTTTTTTTTTTTTTTTTTTTTTTTTTTTTTTTGTTTTTTTTTTTTTTTTTTTTTTTTTTTTTTTTTTTTTTTTTTTTTTTTTTTTTTTTTTTTTTTTTTTTTTGTTTTGGTTTTTTTTTTTTTTTTTTTTTTTTTTTTTGTTTTTTTTTTGTTTTTTGTTTTGTTTTTTTTTAAACTTTCAGATGATGAAAGGCTGCTACTGAGGAATTTAATCATATAAAAATTTGGGACACCTTGGAAAATCAGGGTGTGCTCCTCCTCAGGGAGCAGCTCAGACTTGGCCGTGGGTAGATCAGTAAGTGAAGGGAAAAATGGGGGGGGGGAAAGGGGAAAAAGGGAAACCAGGAGGCTGCTGTGTGATGCAACAAAATTTTAATGAGCAAGAAATGCCCCTTTGCAAAGCCAGAGGTCACAGAATAAGGAAAATCCATTCCAGGATGATTTCAGGGAAAATCCAAACAAAGTCCTGCTCCGAGATGAACTCAGCCAGCTTCTCCCAGCTGATGTCAGAGGATTTTGGTCATTGTGGGTGATATCCATAGGGAATGGGCTGTCCCACGCCGGTCCAAAAAATCGGGAATGCCGGAACAGGCAGCGAGAGCAAACAACGAAGAAGTGCCAAACAAGAAGCAGGAGAAAGATCGGGGATGCGAAGGGGGCTGGGGGGATGCCGACCCCTAATCCTCATGGCCATGGATTTGGGTATTCCCAGGATTCTCTGGAAGCTCCAGTGCCCTCAGCAGGGCCCGCAGGAGCCACGGAAGAGGCGGCTGAAGCGGCGGGACGAGGACGGGCCACAGGAGCCGCTGGCCAGTGCTGAGATCCCGTATCCAGAGCGGGCAGCATATCCCGGGAAAGCCCCGGTGCCGTAGAGACCCCCATAGCCCAGAGACCCCCCAAAGGCCGGTGCTCCGGTGGATCCCACCACGGCTTGCTGGGGGAAGGAGCTGAGGATGGGTCCAGGGAAGGTGACCACCACGGGGGGAGGCTGGATGAGGGCGGTGGAGTCCGGACACTGCCTGACACAGGGCTCGTTGCAGCTGTTGGCCACAGGCTGAGGGCAGGAGATGCCACCGGTGGTGGGGCAGAGGTCGTAGCAGGACATTTCCTGGCAGGGGTGGAGGAGGTTCCTGGAACGCAGAGAAGGAGGGGCTGAAAATTGAGGATCTGTGGAAGGGGTAGGTGGAGATTTGAGGGGATTGGGGAATGGGGGGGAAATATCTCCAGGGGGGAAATTGGGATGGGGCAGGAGCAGGTTTGGTGTTGGGA
>VZTR01000979.1:9089-20781 GCA_013400775.1 Chaetops frenatus | reverse complement strand
GGAGATGGGGTGGGATGGAGATGGGAGGGGATGGAATGGGACGGGGTGGAAATGGGATGGAGATGGGATAAGACAGAGATGGGATAGAATGGAATAGAGAACCCAGCAATTCTTCAGCCACGGATTTCCTCCTCCTTTCCCAGTCCCCTTTCTTTCCAAGCTCTTTAGTGTTTAATCCTTCAGCTGTTTCCTTTGGGATCTCCATCCTCCCAATCCCTCTGATCCCTCTGGTAAAACCCCAAGAGGAGTCTGAGGATGAATTCCTACCCCTGATCTGATCTCCAAATCCACCCTATAAAATATTCCTATCTGAATATTTCTCAGCATGAGCAGCTCAACTCCACACAGGGAGTGCAGAGCTGCATGTCTGGCCATAAAAGCTTTTGGCTTAACTTTTTTTTTTCCACTAAAAATGAAGAAATATTCTTTTATTCCCAGGGTAAGAGCACCAGTCTGCTTCCTTTCTTTTTGAATGTGGTGAAAATAACTGAATAATTCAACATTTTTATATTTATGTAGAAAAAAATTACTAGATTTAAAATAAACTCTTTCTTCAGCTGGATCATTTCAGAGCTCAGGACATGGACAATTCTCCCTGACTCAGTCATGAAATGAAATGCAGGAAAATCCAGCATTTTAAAGCTTGTGCCACCCTACATTTTCACTCTGCTATCAATCCAAGAATGACCAAATATAATTTACAGGGGAAAAAATTCCTTCTGAAATAAAAACATGCCTCAAACCCTGAGTTTGGTTCCTAAAGCCTTGCGGCAAAATACTTGCCAGGATACCACAAAAATGAAAATTCAAATAATAGAAAGAAAAACAAAAGGAAAAATAAGGTCCTGAAAATGAACGCAATAGTTGCGAACAGTAACTGGAATTTAAAAATCTAAAAGCAAAGGCATTCTGGAGCTGGGAGAGGAATGAAAAGAGATCGGACTCACCTGATGGAGGAGAGAAAAGCAGGAGAATGATAGAAAAGCTCTGCGGAGCTGCTGCTTTTATACAAATCCTGGGATGCCCCGGGGCTGAACCACCCCAAGCTCGGGAGCCGCCACCTCTGACGAGCCCAAATCACTCCCCAAGTGATGAAACTCCCCTCGCTTGCAGTTTGCAAAACCACCCTAAACCTCTGCCCAGCACCATCGGCACATTCCAGCTCCCGGCTCGCTTTCATCTCGGAGCCTGACGGAGCAGCTTCATCCCACCCAGCGGGAATTAAACTCCCATTTACCCAGCACTTCCCTCATCACCTTCCCCTAATGATTTTAATCGGAGCCAGAACCTGCTGCTGTGGACAGGTTTGGGTTTAAGGACCCCGGATCTCCCAGATTTTGCAATGGAATACTTGGAGAGGTGGAAGGAACCTCCTGGTTTGTGGCACCCACAGCCACAAACCTCAGGTCGTTGTGGGGACCATGGGTTTGCCTGCTGGGTGTGGGAAATTCCCAACTTGCCTCAATGCAGAAAACACAATATTTTAGTACCTAAAACTGGGCTTGAATCAGAGTTTTTTTGGAGGGAGATCTGTGTTTTTCAGAGAATTCCAGGATCGCTGAGGTCAGGAAAGAGCTCCATGAAGATCGAGTCCAGGCTGTGATCAATCCCCCACCCAGTCACCCAGACCAATGTCCAGGGACTTCTCAGATACCTCCAGGGATGGACACTCCAAACCTCCCTGGGCAGCCCCTTCTGAGGCCTGGACACCTTTTTTTTCCGTGGAAAGATTCCTCCTGATGGAAACGCAAAGAGAGGGATGGTTCCCACCTACGCAGCTCCGAATCGTGAAATCGTGGAACGGTTTGGAATCCTGGAATGATTTGGGTGGGAAGGCACATTAACTTTTTGTCATGGGACACCTTCCACCAGACCAGGTGGCCCCAGCCTGGGCCTGGACACTTCCAGGGACGGGGAATCCATGGAATAACCCCGGCCAGGCTCTCACCATCCTCACAGGGAGCAATTCCTCCCCAAAATCCCACCCTCTGCCCCTCTGACCCCACTCCTTGTCTCCTGTCCCTGCAGTTCCTGAGGAAAATTCCCTCTCCAGATCCCCTGGAGCCCTGGAGATCCTGGGAGGTGCTGCGGGGTGTCCACAAAACACAACAAAAAAAGGTGGATCCAGGCAAATTCCTCAGTTCTTTTGGGAGGTCAAACCTTTCTCTTCACACCTGGAATTACTCAGCCTTCCCCAATCCTCAGTGGGGAGGGACAGGAATTTCCGCAGGACACTTCACCCCATCTCCGGTGTTTACAGAGCCCAAGTCAGAATCACACCCAAAACACCCCAATTTTGCTTTCATTGGCTGTGGAGACACAGAACCAGCTCAGCCAAAAGCCCCAGCTTGTAAACAGGGGATATTTGATGAGGTGTCCCACCCTCATTTCCATATCCCTGAATCCTGGGTGATGAACAGGTCCCACCTCCAAATCCCTCATTTGTGTGGATGGGTTCTTAAATAAACACAATTCTACCAAAGAATTATGCTGAAATTGGGTGATTCTTTTGTCCAAACTTTGAGATGTCCCCAGGGGATTACAGGAATAATTCTCCCCAAAAGATGTCCAAATATTTTTGGGGTGTGTTTTTAAGCACTTTCCAAACCCTCCTTAATAGTTTATGCATGAAATGGGGTGTGATTATTGCAATATAAATATGTGGTTGTGTTCTAACAACCCAGCATTTTGAAATGTAATTAGTACTAGTTTTTAAATTAATATTAAAAATAAAATGTAAAAAAATATAATTTGTCCAAGTGAACTCTTCCTGTCCCCTTCACCAGCTCATGGTTTCTCACCCCAGGATTTTAGTGGATTTTCTCATATAATTTAAGTTTTCATTTATTTGGGTGAGTTTCTCCTCTAGTGCTGATGTTTTAATTAACATTTTCTCTGTTTGTAATCTGAACATCTGGGAGACAAATGCTTTAAAAAAAAATCTGTTATTTCCTCTGAAAAGTGAAGGATGGTTTTGTCCAAATCTGAATTCCAACTTCACGTAAAAGTTGCTGATTTCACAAGCAAGACACCGAGGCTTTCATCAATTTTTTATCTACCATAGGTGAAGAAGCAAGGAAAAAAAATCTTGCACCTTCAAGCAGATGAAAATGATGATTAACACCTGAGCCAGCATCATTGTGTCAGCTAATGAGAGGCGAATAAATGAAGCAGCAGAATCAGTGCTGTCATTCTGAATGTGTTTCATGGAACGTTACCAGGCATGAACACCGGCCAATTAAAATGCTGAGATGAAAGGAATATTTGGGTTGTAATTTGCGTTTCGTGCAGCGTCAGAATTTGAATCAACTCATAAACAGAGATATTGAGCAAAACCCTTTCGTCACCGTGAGGCGACCCAGGTGTGATAAACGTGTTAATGTGAGCCTCGGGTTCCTCAGGCAGCTCAGAGGACGTAGCAAAAGCCCCTCCTCGAAACTGCCTGGAGTTTCACAGAATCCCAGAATCATTTCAGTTGGAAAACAGCTCCAAGGTCATGGAGTCCAAACTGTGGTTGATCTCCAGTTGCTCACCCAGACCAACGTCCAGGGATTCCTCAGACACCTCCAGGGACGGGGATCCAACCCTCCCTGAGCCGCTTCTGAGGCCTGGCCATCCTTTCCAGAAGGAATTTTCCCAAATTTGTCACCATGAGCCTCCCCTGGCCCAGCTCGAGGCCATTCCCTCTTGTCCGGGCCCTGTTCCCTGGGATCAGATTCCAGATCCCCCCTGGAAGAGCCCGAAATTCCCCCCTGGATCCCCCTTTTCTTCAGGCTGAACCCCCCCCCCCCAGCTCTCTCAGGATTTTCCATTCCCTTGTCCAGCTGCTCCAGCCCTGTTCCCATCCCTGGACATTCTCCAGCCCCTCAATGTCCCCCTTGCCATGAGGGGCCCAGAGCCGGACACAGGATTTTCCCATTTCCGTGAGATTTCCAAGCTTTTTCCTTTGTACCACAGGAGGTTCTGCTGGGTGACCGCTCAGCCACATTTCCTGATGACCAATTCAAGGACTGCCCTGACCCGGGGGTGGTGGCTCAGCCACCACCCAGTGTCACCACCCCAGTCCTTTGTCCCTTCCCTCTGTTAGACCCCGGCTTAAACCCTGCTTAAGGGCTCCCTTTGTAACCTGAGTTTTCCTACCATTCTCTTCACCACCACAGGTTTTTCTGACTGATTTTCAGGTCCTGGCAGGAGCTAGACAGATTTTTCTATCTGATTTTTTAGGTTCTGGCAGGAGGTAGAAAGATTTTCTCACTGATTTTCAGGTCCTGACAGGAGGTGGATAATCTCCACCTGTCCTTTGGATAGCACTGGGGAAGCCCTGGGTTTTGCTGGGAGTCATTCAATTTTCCAGACACAATGAAATAAAACCAAACAAAACCAGGTTTTTCACTGCTTTTTTGGGTAATGAACAGCGAGATTTTGCTCTGTCCAGTTACAGAGAGGGGAACTGGGCACTGCAGCAGATTTTGGCTTTTTTAATTCACATTCTTCCTTCAGTTTCTGGTCAGAAGTTCTCTAAACGTGGTGAAGTTCAACAAATCTTTTTGCTGTAGGAAAATACGTACCCTGAGATGTTTTGGCAGCTGAACCAGATAAGGAAAACTCTTTCTGAGATAAAGATCTGCCTGAATCAGGAGGTGTTTTGTGCTTTGCTGATGACATAAGAAGATAATGACATATATGGTGCAGTGCTTTTGTTGGGTTTTAGGCTACTTAGAAATTAGGGATACAAAGTCAATTTATATTTAATACATAAATAACTTAAACAGAACAAAAGGAATCCCAAATGCAGAAGATACAAAGTGAAAGGCTGAGGGAATTGATATTTTTCAGCCTCGAGAAGGTTCTGGGGTGGCCTTCCAGGACTTGAAGGGACCACAAGGAACATGGGGAGAGACTTTTTAGAAGGGTCTGGAGTGTCAGGACAAGGGGGAATGGATTCAAACTGCCAGAGTGGAGGTTTGGGGGGAATATTGGGATTAAATTCCTGCCTGTGAGGATCACGAGGCCCTGACAGGGGCGATTCCATGGATTCCCCGTCCCTGGAATTGCCCAAGTCCTGCTTGGAGCAACCTGGCATGGTGGAAGATGAAGACCCATGGTCTTGATGGTCTTCAAGGTTCTCCCAACCCAATTGTATGATTCTAAGACCACTCATGAGGTCCTTGTTGTGGATTTAAAGAAGTTCCCTCTGCACACAGAGCTCAATGTGTAGAGGAAACTTCCACTCCTCTTTGGCCACCATGCTGTGACCAGGTTGTAATTCGGTGGTGGAAGGCTCTCCACGGAGATTTTCCCCCTCTGGGCAGGGTTTGCTCAATGTTTCTGCAGCGTCCTGCAGAGCAGGGAGTGTCATTGGCAAACTCGGGGTAGGTGAGGATACAAAAGCCCAACACGAGGATTTTCAGTGATGCAACAGAGTTTTAATGAGAATGAAAAGAACACAAACAACGTTGTAACATCAGGATAGTAAATGCAAGATGGCAGAGCTGGAAAGGCACCTCAGTCTGTCACTGCATTCAGCCACAGGGGTGATAAAGAAAAAGATAACGAGGAATCTAACCCATGGAGGTATCAGGAAAGAATTTACAGGCAGGAAGAATCGGCATTTTGCTTTGCTCTTCTACATCATCCAGAGGGTTCAACAGGACCCCCAGAAGCCGCGGCCGTAGCGGCCGTACCAGGAGGAGTAGGGGCTACAATAGCCAGAGCCAAAGCCTCTGCCAGAGCCATACAGGCCCCGGTACCCACCACAGCCCCACAGACCCCCATAGCCCAGGGAGGAACCCCCATACCCATAGAGACCCCCATAGCCCAGGGATCCATAGCCCCCATACCCATACAGACCCCCATAGCCCAGGGATCCATAGCCCCCAGAACCCATCGATCCGTAACCCCCATAGCCCAGGGAGGCTCCAGAGGCTCCAAGGACGGGTGCTCCAGCAGATCCCACCACGGAATCCTGTGGGAAGGAGCTGAGGATGGGCCCGGGGAAGGTGACCACCACGGCGGGAGGCTGGATCACGGTGGTGGAGTCGGGGCACTGGCGGACGCACGGCTCGTTCCCCCTGTCCGCCCGGGGCTGGGGCCNGGGGCCTCAGGACACCGCAGGCAGAGGAGGGGTACAGGTCGTAGCAGGACATTTTGCAGGGGTTGGAGGTCAGCAGACACTGAGGAGTGAACAGAAGGCAGAAATTCAACGGTTCAAAGGTTTGGCGGTTGGACACAGGGGTGAAAGTAGTTGTTATTTCTCCTGGCTTGGTTGTCCTTCCTTCTCTTTGGTGTTTTTGTAAATTGCTTGCACTCTGAACTTTTGCCTCTCCTGGGGTTTCATTCCTGATTTCTTGTACTTCATTCCCATCAAAAAGAAGTTCTTTGTTCTGCCCCACTGCCAAACTACACAAAGATATCATCCAACCTCTGTAAATTCCTCCCAGGGTGTTTTGTGGCCACTCCTACAACAGCAGCCCCTTCCAGGGAGAAATTCCTGCTTCATCCAACCTGAACCTCCTGTCAGGGAGTCATGGAGAGACAGAAGGTCCCCCTGAGTCCCCTTTTCTCCAGGCTGAGCCCCTCCAGCTCCCTCAGCTTCTCCTCTTAGGACTGACCCTTAAGCTTCTACCACATCTACACAGACAAATAACAAGAACTTTCATGATATAACCCATAAAATATTCTTTTTGGCTGAACAAACCTTCTGTGAGGTTTTGGAAACTGCTTTGGTAATTTTTCTAATTTTTACTAACAAGAAACAATATTTGAACTCCCCTGGTTTTACCATTTCAAACCCTAACACGAGTGTCCAACACCAAATAAAAATAAAATAATTGAAAAATAATCCAATTATTAAGAATCTTAGAATCCTTGTGGATGCTCCCAACCTTGATTAAAACCAGCAGAAAAGAGAGAATGGAATTTTAGGGAAGAGATCCCTTAGAATGGTGCTTACCTTTCTCACAGAGGTGAATGAAGCAAGGAAGGTGAAGTGAAGAGCCCTGGGTTGGGAGAGCTTTTATACCCTTCCCAAGATCCCGAGGATCATCTAAGGTGCAATTTGGGGATGTGCATAATTGGGGCAAACCCCAAATGAATGCAACACGTAGGTCCTCAAAGTTCTGCTGACTCTTTGTTTATTTGCTGGTCCGAAGTCTCGTGAAACATGATAGGTGCATTTCATCACAGAGTCCTCTTTCATCTCAAATGGTGACAAATCATCTTCATTCCTGTTATCATTCCATTCACAGCCCTGGAGTTACAGCAGGAATTATCCCAAAGCTCTTTCGGAGCTTCTCCGTCATTAATGGCAAAATTCGTCTGCTTGCTTGGGGTTGCCTGATGGGCAGAGCTTGTTTTCCATTTAAAAAAAAAAAATACCTGGAGATAAAATTATTTAGAGCAACTTTGGGGTCACTGCTTTTTATCTTTATTGTTATCAGTCTCAGCTGTTTAATGCGAGAACAATATGGAACCCAAAGGGAGGCGTGGAAAGAATCCTGTGGTCCGTAAGTGGTTTTCGTTACAGAATCTTGGAATTATTTGGGTTGGAAAAGCCCCCCCAGAGCATCAAGTCCAAGCTGTGCCTGATCCCCCGCCCAGACCAATGTCCAATTGCTGGACAACTCCAGGGATGGCCACTCCAAACCTCCCTGGGCAGCCCCTTCCAAGGCCTGACTGTCCTTTCCAGGAGGAATTTTCCAAAATATCCAACCTGAGCCTCCCCTGGCCCAGCCATTCCCTCTTTTCCTATCCCTTTTTCCCTAGGAGCAGAGCCTGTGATTGCCCCATCCCCAGAATTGTTTTGAAAAAAATACAGTTAATGAAATTCCGGGTTTTATTCAGAATTTTTTATTTCTAAGTCTTTTTCACTGGGAAAAAACCTGAAGGGGCACAAACCCCCAGTGTTCGGCCTTGAACTGATGATAGCAAGGACAAATATCTTGACTGAGGTGTTTGAATGTGATGTCATTCCATAATTGTGAGGCACCTAAATCCCATTCCATGCTTTTAATACTGGATCATCTACAGGATTTGCATGGGCTTGCTCCCTGGAAGCCTGAAAAGATTATTGTCCAAAATCCCCCTGCCCCCCAAAAGGCTGAGAACCCCACCTCACCATTTAGGGATCATCTATGGCGTGGAGTCTGCAGTATTAAAATGGCCCATCTCTAAATGAGGTAAGAAGGAGCCTTTGTGTCACACATTCTGAATTCCTGATTGTTCCCTCATCCCAGAAACTTCCAGCTCAGCCCTTTTTGGCATTTATGGCTTGTGTATCACAGGAGCTCATGAATTCCTAAGAATCCTGGGCAATAATTCAAAGCACTTCCGCCATATTTCGACTTTCGCACCAGAGGATCCATTCTTTCCTAAAAAACACCAGATTTCCTCAGGCCTGTTCAGTGTTCTCAGGTACCACCTTCATCCTGACAACATTGGATCATCAACACCTGGGAAAAGTCTCTTTGGGACCTCCAATCCCTTTGTGGCTTTGGTAAAATTGTGAATTCATTCCTTGTTGATCTCCAAAACCCAAGCAAACCTCAGGAAGACAAAGGTTCCTCTCTGTCTCCTCCACAGAATTCTGTGGACTTGGCCAAAATTAAGGATTTCACTGCTTTTCCTGCTCAAGATTAAATCCCAGTGTCCATATAAAAGATTGAACCACATGTTGGAGGTCCTTGGAGTTGCTGCTTCTCCTCTGGGCCTGCCAGAGGTCAAGAGGAGTTTGGACAATGCTCCCAGGTCCACGGTGGGGATTCCCTTTAAACCCAGGATATTCCATTATTCTCTAATTCCGAATGGAATTGTCCCCATTACAGCCCCTGTCAAATCCTACTGGAGAGCACCACCCACTCCCAGGCGTGCTGTGACTTCCAGCTGCTGGTGGGGAAGCCAAACAAGCAGAAACCTCCCCCCAAAATTCCTGCAAATCCTGCTGACTGTCCTAAACTTCCATCCTGGCTGGTTTTATTGGGAATTACAGGCACTTAAACAAACATCCCACCCATGACGTTGCACTTCGTAATTCCGATAAACCTGTGAGCCACTCTCCAGGTGTTCAGTGAATAAAAAAAGGAGCTGGCTTGGCAGTTCCTGATGCGATTCCAAAGAAGTGGCAGGAACAATGCCGGCTATTAAATTCCCCCCAAGTGGTCACAAGATGAAAGAATCCTCTCTAATCTCAGGGGATGGTTAGATCATTATCACAAACAAATTTGAAAGGCCTCATAAACGCCAATAATGAACCCAACAATTTCATCATCCTGATGGTTGCATGAGCTTGAAATTGGGGCGGGCAAGAGGTGCTGATCTGGTACCTCCAGCTGATATAAAAGCTCCTCTGTCTCCTCGCTCCTCCAAACGCTTCCCTTGACTTCTTCTGAAGACTTGGGTAAGTCTGAACCTCCTCCATTACTCTTGGTGTAGTTTTTATTCCTGGTTTTGGCTTGAGTTAATGTCCAACATCCTTTCTGTTGGGTGACCCTGCATGGACCTGGGAAAGATCAGGGATCGTTCTGTCTCTGGGGTGGCAGATACAACTTTTTGGGGTGTGGAGTTCTTGGTGTCAGGAACTCCAGATCTTGGAGCAGTTGGACAATGCCCTGAGAAAACTGAGGTGACTGGAGAATCTCCCCTGTGGAGACAGGCTAGGAGAGCTGGTAATGTTCAGCCTGTGGAGACCTCAGAGCCCCTCCCAGGATCTGCAGGGGCTCCAGGGGAGGTGGAGAGGGAATTTTCCTCAAGAACTGTAGGGACAGGACAAGGGAGAATGGACTCAAACAGACAGAGGGCAAATTTAGGTTGGATATGGGGAAGAAATCTTTCCCTGTGAGGGTGGCGAGGCCCTGGCACAGGTTATTCCATGGATTCCCCATCCCTGGAAGTGTCCGAGGCCAGGTTGGACAGGGCTTGGAGCAACCTGGGCTGGTGGTGGGATGTGTCCCTACCCATGGAGGAGGTGGGACTGGATGACCTTTAGGGTGTCTTCCAACCCCAGGCAAATCCAAGCTTCTCTGGTTTAGTTCTAAATAATCCTGCAAAAAGCAGGAAGTTGGACTTGATCCTTATGGGTCACTTACAACTTGAGGAAGTCTGTGATTCTCTGATGCTCATTTTGGTGCATTTAACCCATCTCAAAGTTTGCAGAAAAACATCTGAGTTTTGACAAGGGTGTCACCCCTGTAGCCATTCACACGTGATAAAGTCATTTGTGTTCTGCTACCACAAATCCTCAGGCTCACCTTCACCTTCTTGCTTTCAAGTTCCTCCTCAAAGCTCTGTTAAGGATTTACAGAACATAATTTGTTCTTTACTGTCTTGTCAAATCCCTTTCTGGGAAATCCAGGCACTCACAATCCTATAATCTGTTGTTCCCTTGACTCTCAGCAAAATTGGGATGAGTGGGAAGATGAAGCTACTATAATTAAGTTCTCTATAAGCTCCATCTCATGCAAACCTGCTGAACCCAAATCTGAGTTTTCCTAATGACTCATCCAATGACCTTGGACAAAGTCACTTTGTTCTTGCTGTTTTTGTTTCCCAGTTTTCAGAGAAAAATGTTGAGAAACAAGTTGTAGTTCTTTGTAGGATGTTACGAGGGTTTTCAGAACATTTCCTATGTGCTCTCGTGTTTGGACACCCTTTAGAGAAGTTTTGAAAAAAAAACCCACCACTTTTTGGAAAAGGAGATCACTGAAGTTGTGAAGCGGGCAACAGTCAGAACACTCTACTTGCCATTTTAATGCAAATTGCTGAATTTTTAAGTCCTTGTCTTCTTTTTCAGCCTGTGCTGACCTCCAACCGCTGCAACATGTCCTGCTATGACCTGTACCCCTCCTCTGCCTGTGGCGTCCTGAGGCCCCAGCCCCTGGCTGACAGCGGGAACGAGCCGTGCGTCCGCCAGTGCCCCGACTCCACCACCGTGATCCAGCCTCCCGCCGTGGTGGTCACNCTGTATGGCTCTGGCAGAGGCTTTGGCTCTGGCTATTGCAGCCCCTACTCCTCCTGGTACGGCCGCTACGGCCGCGGCTTCTGGGGGTCCTGCTGAACCCGCCAGGAATATCCCGGAGTAAGGAATAACCGGCAACTGAGAGATACAGTCCTGGCCCCAGAGGAGGTGGTGTGACCACAGCCACCCCACTCCAGTGGAGCTGGAAGCACACAGCTCCTTCTTGATTCGTTCACCTTCTACTCATCGCATTCTGGGCTTTTTTTCCCATCTCTGTGTGTGCAATGTGTGGGATAAAAAAATCATCTATATTCTTCTAAAATGCAACTTCACCATCCATCTGGAGAACAACCACCATGGGAGGAGTTGCCTGTGATCTATGTGTTCTTCATATCCTGCAATGTTTTTCTGTGAATGCTTTTTTCTCATTAAAGTGATTCTGTTCTGCAAAAAAGCAAACAAAGTTTTAGTTTTAATTTCTCTCGCTGTGGGTTTGCAACACTTCTCTCTGTATGGGGTGGGGGGAGGAAATTCACATCCTGACAATAGGCTGAGGTTCAGACTTCAAAACCACCTGGAATGTCCCAGCTGGGAGTGAAGTCAGTCACTATTCCTTGATTTCTGTTCCTTGATCCAGTGTTTGGGAGCGGGAATCCTCCCTCCCCAGCTCTCCTGGGCCACAATAAAACCATCACAGAGCCATGGACTCATGGAGTGGGTTGGGCTGAAAGGACCCTAAAG
>VZTR01000977.1:107655-129712 GCA_013400775.1 Chaetops frenatus | reverse complement strand
TGCCACCGCCGCCGCCATGGGGAGCGCGGCCGGCAGGGGCGGCACCAGGAAGTGACGTCAGGCCGGTGCTGGGCGCCATCGCGGGGGGGGCCCCGAGGGCCTCCGCGGGTCGTAATTAATGCTGGCAATTAACTGTGCTGGGAACGTTCACGCCGCTGTTTGCCAAAGTGCATATGCCGCAAAAAATTGTGATAGTCAGCGCGCCTGGCCTGTGGGACGCCACCGGGCAGCTGGGCTTGTGCAACTCTGAAATAAATCACAGAATCAGCGAGGGGGTAAAAGAGCTCTGAGACCATCCAGTCCAACCCATGGCCGAACACCACTTTGTCAGCCAGACCTGGGCGCCGAGTGCCCCGTCCAGCCTTTCCTTAAGCGCGTCCAGGGATGGACAGCCCATCCAAGTGTCAAATCACCCTTCCTTGGGAGAAATTCCTCCTAATGTGCCAACTAAACCTATGCTGGCTCCACTTAAGACCACGTCCTCTTGTCCCGTCGCTTGTTACCTTGGCGAAGAGGCCGACCCTCACCAGCTCCTTCCAGGGAGCTGTAGAGAGAATAACCAATGTCTCTTTCGGGTGTGCAATTACTTGGCTTGCTGCACGCTGGGTAACAAATCCAATTTTTCTGGACTGTCCGTGAGGCCCTGGGGCCCCTTCCCACACTTTCCTTTCCCCTCCAGCTACCAGACCCTTGGGGAGAGGACACGCAGAGGGGACCGCGTCTCTTTCAGGGACACGGGCACCGGGAGTACAACAAGTCTTTTGGTTTTGCAGTGCCAGCGTCCAAGGGGAAAGGCATAGATGGGTGTGGGGCCAGGAGAAGTGTGAATTCAGCAGCTCTAGGAGCCTGGCAGGTGCGGAGCCATCTGGCTGGGCTGCTCCTCATGCAGTGGAATCATGTGCACTGTAGTTCTACAGTGCATGGTGTCAGAAGAAAAAGAGGTTCAGATTGTCATGAGCTGTCACTTTTCACATAGGAACTAAATGTTACAGTTTAAATTCGTCAAAATAGAAAAGGTGCTTTCAAAAGATTTTGCTGCTTTTTTGTTGGTGGTGGTGGTTTGGGTTTTGTTGGTTGGTTGGTTGGTTGGTTTTTGGGATTGTTTTTGTTTTGTTTTTGATTTTGGGGGTTTTTTTGTTTGTTACGTATATTTTTGTTTGGGATTTTTTTTGTTGGTTTGGTTTGGTTTTTTGCTTGTTTGGTCTTGGGGTTTCTTTTGGTTTTTTGTGCCAAAATGGGAATTTCTGGATATTCAGGTGCTGGAATAACATAGCTTAATCGATGGCCCGTATGCTCCTGATGCCAAAAAGCACAGTTCAAGGATTATGCTTTGGCAGAGCAAGTGTTTCAGCTCAGAACCTTGGAAAGTTTTCTGAAATGCTTGATGGGATGCAGGTAAATTAGGTTCCTCTAACACTCACATACACACAAACATTTTTTTCCCTGCTGCCTGACATGGAATGTTTGAGCTACATGAGAGGTTACATGTGCTTTTCTCTGTGACTTTCTGCTTCTTTCTATCCACCTCTGCCCTGATACTTCCTTTTACCATAGCTTCCTTCAGATTCTAGAACTGTTACAATTTAGACATCAGGGATATGGTCCATGTCCCTCTGCTTAACATGTATTTGGGGTATGTGCTTGTGTTATGGTTATCTGTCTTCAGCCTTTATAAGACAGTAAAGGGGGAAAACCCAAGTATTTTTAGGGTTTATCTAACATAGGTTTATCTAACCTATGTCAAACATTCAGAATCCCACCTCCTGTGCCCGGGAAATGCTCTGATCCCTTACTGAGTGCAAGGACACCTCATCTGGATGCCACTTACTTTGCAGACGTCTAATCAGCCTGGGGAAACTCTGTCCTTTGGGGAGCTGTGTTCTCACTGCAAGATGTTCCAAGACTTCCTGTTTCCATGGTATGGAAAAGATTCATTTTAAGAGGCCTTAGATCAGGACAAAAAAGAATATGAGTGAAAGTGACAATATAAAAAATAAAAACCTAAGGCACTGGCATCATGAGAAAATTTCCTTGCCCCACATGGTGTGGGAAAGGAGGATAGAACAGCAATTAGACATAATTCTAGGTCATTAAATTGGGATGGCACTCATGCACAGAACTGTGGAAACCACTAAGAGATAAAAAAAAAAGTCACGCAACACGACAAAAGACAGTTAATTAAGTATGGTTTCACAGGGATTTTAAGCAGTTTCTTGTGAAGCTGAGACTTTTTGTTTGCTTTTTTAGTATGTTGACAAAAAAGCATTACACATCTTTGAAGAAAAGTGGAAAGAACAAATGTAAGTAACTTCGGTGCTCTTTATATTGCATTACTCTTTCTAGACCTCAACTGAGATCAGACTCCCTTGTGTGAGGAGGAGAGAAGCTGCATTTAAGCTATAGCTAGAGGATTTTTTGTGTTAACCCTGCAACTTGCTCTGGACAACCTGGGAAGGGATTGGACTCTGCACTCAGCCTCCCATGCAGAGGGAACCAAGGCCTGCATCCACAAAGCATGACCTCAGGTCCTGGGATTTTCTCTGCAGCCTCCAGCACACAGAAACAGACTGCCTCACTCAGCATTGCCCAGTTCATTTGATTTAATGAAATGCTTGATTTAAGACTTTGATTATCCACCCAGCCCCAACCTACAAGACAGGCAGAGAAAGATTTTCTTCTTCCAAATACCCCTCTGAATTTAGTAAATGTGAATCAGTGGGTAGGACAAGGTTAGACTGAGGAGCACAACATCTGGTGCTGCCCTGAGTGTGACAGCCTTGCAAACCTGAGGAAAAGGGGAGATCTTCCCCCTACTGACCTGTAGAAATAGGAGTTCTGGGGTGCAGGCCCTCTGTATGACTCCCTTGAGGAATCTGGTTCAAACAGCAAAGTTCTCCTTCTCTTAGGCCTGTAGGTTATCTTGTCTGGTACACTGTTATTTCCTTTTAGAGCCTGGGCTTTTGTTTCAGTCTTAGGCTGCTGAAGCACGTTCAGAAGTGGGAATGCAAGCTGCTCTTGAATTTGGCCAGAGCACAGTCAGGCCTTGCAGTTGCAATTTTTTGTATGAGAAATTGTGTTACCTGTCCCTGTAGGTTATGTAGCATGTTTATTTGTGGCTTGGTTGAGGTGGGATGGGATAACCAATACTTTTGGATGCTGTTCATGTATGAGGACAGAAGTTGTTTTATATTTTCTTATACTAAAGCTCTGTGTAGGGAAAGGGCTGCAATTTTGGGCTGTGCCTTTATAGCATGTGACCTGCAGGATCCTGGCCTATGGCCAAAGCATGTAGGCACCAAACTAAGAATATATAATAATAATAATATATGGCAGTGGCATAAGCTAAACATAGTTAATGGAGACCCAAATTTAGTGGCTAGATTTTCAACATGACAGGCAAATAAGCCTGGGGGGTTTCAGTTTGAATTAGACATAACACCCCACTCCCCCTCCATCCCAGGAATGAGCTCTTAGGGAGAAAAAACACATAAAAATACCAACTTTTACGGAGACTTTGTTCATTCCACAAAGAACTCCAGAGTGTACTTGATAAAAGTACTCACTTCAGTCTCATAGATTTATCAAAAGAATTGCTGAAAAGGGTCTACCAACTCTACAGGGAAAGAATTCACTTTCCAAAAGTCATTAGCATCCAGCAACTACTAGAAATTTGACTGAGAGCTACTGAATGTTATCAGTTTTGAAAATCCAGTTATTGCATATCCAAAATGTGAATGCTGGAACGGTAAGCTTGGTCTTTTGAAAATTATGCCCAAAGAATATATGTGTGTGTGTGTGTGTGTGTGTGTGTGAGTGAGTGTGTGTATAAATATATAGTTTTTAATGGATTTTGAGTTACCTAGAGCTAAACAGAATCAAAAATTGCTGAGACATAAATATCATTGTAATGTAAATATATTCACCATATAATCCTGATAAATACTGGATTATAGACTTCTGAACAGAGACTGACAATTATTGGAGATCATGTGGTCATCTCAAGTATACAGTGCCTCAATTAAAATAAAACCACAAAATCCTTTTTCTTTTTTAAAAGTACCATCTAGCATATAATTTATTTGGTTAGACTCTACAAATATACACGTTATATCACGCTAGAAGAACTTGAGAACCACTTTTTTCTTGTTCCCAGGTTCTCTTGACTGTTGGTAAGCCGTTACAGTCATAATGATAGAATTGGTTTACAGTTGCATATTCTGCCAAATAGCTCACAAATTATATTTGGCAAACAACACTGCCTCTGTTTCACAAAGATAATTATCTGATGTTTTGTTTATGTGGCACCAAAGGAAAATATTATTTTAGCACTTGTGACAGAATTTCAAAAAGGTTGTGTGGCATTCCAAACTTCTGATACATTTAAAAGTTACCATTCTATTAAACAGAGAGTAACACAGATTTTCAAACTATACTTCAAAAAATAAAAAAAAAAAATCAAACAAAAGTTCCATTAAATATAGAATAGATTGTGTCAATTTTATTCCCTCTGCGTCTTACCCAGACCTACACAACAGCTGTTGTAGATATTAATGCGCTACTTTTTAGGTCTGATGGTGTCAACATACAGATGAGTTGCCATATAGGCCGCTCACCCCTACAGGATTTAGTATTTATTTTAGGAGTGCTTTTAGGCTGTGATCTGAAATCTACAGTGCAAAACGGGAAATGCTCCATCAGACTTGACCCCCTAGAAACATGCAGCCAGCAGGCAGTTTGGAAAAGAAAACAGCATAACCTTGACAGTGCTATTCTTTGGATGGCTCCGAGGAGAAAATGAAAGGAGCAGTGGGTTTGAACTGCATCTGGGACTTTGCTCTGAGACAGGTGGTTTCCATTCTGTAACCTGCAGTACAAACCCACCTGGTAAGGGCTAAACGTCAGTGGGAAACCCACTGGGAATTTGTTTTGGCAACAGCATTGGGCCAAGGATAGAGAGTACCCTACCAGCAGTGGGCCCTGACACAGCTGACAGCCACAGCCAGACTACCAGCAGGCTCAGCCAGCATGCCCTAGGTGTCCTGGTCTCCTCCACTGCCAGCACAGCAGTGTCCTAGCAGAGTTCAGTCTGGGAACCAGGTGCTATTTCTTGAGTCTGGGAGACGGCTTCTGCTTTGGTTCTTTGTCTAGCAGCTGGATGAGTGGGGGTAGGTGAAATATGCTGTGGGACCGCTGCAGGGATGGCAGAAGGAGGCGTTGCCCAAAAGGGAAGGGTGAGGTGGTTACACTGGCAGCATCCAAACCTGAAGCATCCAAAATCACTGCTCTCTTTTGGAGACCCTGACTTCTGAGATTGTCTCCTGACAACCTGAGCGGGAAAGCTGCAATGAAGGAATGGACGAGTGAAAAAATGGCAAAAATCCAATTTAAGAAAACAGACTGCCCAGAGGAAAAGGAAAGGCACAATCAGCAGCTTCTAAAGGGCTCCTGGTGGCATTGAATGATATCAGGAATGAATTTATTAATTTTCAGGAAAATTTTCCCATTTATAATAAAATTCTGATACCAAGATTTGAACATTATACATATTAAATGACTGCATATTCTCAATGCAGTTGTAACATGGCTGGTTTAGGTGAAAAGGAATAGCAGCACAGAGAACAGAACCAAACGCTTTAGTAGAAAGGACAGTNAGGTGAAATATGCTGTGGGACCGCTGCAGGGATGGCAGAAGGAGGCGTTGCCCAAAAGGGAAGGGTGAGGTGGTTACACTGGCCTCAGCAAAAGAGTTGTCCTCTCCCTTGGAAAGGGGCCACACCCAGGGCCTTCATCTTGATGATGAGAACAAACAAAAGTCCTGAAATGACTGGGATCATATCTGCTTTGGCACTGACTACCTAGAGTGGTTTGGGGAACCTCCTCTGAAGTTTTCTGAAGGAGATAAGCACTGGTAGCTGTCCTTCTCTTTGTGTGACCTGCATCTCTGTGTGGTATCTTTGACTGGACTTTTGGGATGGAAACAACAGTAATACAATGAGAAACATGGCAATGACCATCCCCAGAAAAGCATCTTTTGTGGGAAAGGACAGGAAATGTGGGACACTTGACCTGAGCTTGAGATAAGAACAGCAGCTGTTGTTGAGGTTAGGCAGAGCTGTGGCAGTGGTCTTAGCAGGGGAGGTCATGTTCACTGGTCTAGAGCTGGCTTGGGAATGGGCGAGCAGAGAGGGACTTGCAGGCTCCCAGCTGTGAACAGGCGTCTTGTTGCCCTTCATCTTTTGATGTTTTCCACTAGATAGACAAAAGCTGCTTGTACTGAGGCAGCAAAGTCCCTGAATGTTTATCAAAGGCTGTGATTGCTGATTAAGACTGAAATGCCCAGAAAGGAGAATTGGAAAGAGGGGAGACACTCCATGTAAGGCTGTCCTGCCTCTTTTTCCCCTCTCTCTGATGCCTTGCCTCTTCCCATTCAGGGAAAAGAAGCTGGAAATGTGGAAAGGACTGGATTCATGCAATCTTGAGTGTAGATGGAGTTAGCAGGGAAGAACAAAAAGATGCATAGGGTACAAGCATATGATTTTACTGAAAAGCTGGAAGTAGGTGACATGCAAACTTGGTTTTGGTCTCACCAGGTTGAGATAGAAATGGACTGTAAAGTACACAAATACCATAAGCAAGTTAAAGGGAAAGTGGCATATGTGGGTAATAGGTCAGCCCCCATATCTGTCTTGTTCCTTCAGACTAATGCAAACAACAATGAGATCCTTAAGAAGTGTATGGAAGTTTGCTAGGAAAATACTGGCTGCAAAGCCAGATTCTGGCTATGCTTGGGCTTCAGAGGAAGCTGCTAACTAATGCTAACTGGCCTTCATGCTGCCATCTAGTGTTTCCTCATCGCCAGAAACAACATCTCAAAAAAGAAACTGCAGCTCAATAATGCTGTATTCAGAACAAATCTGATTTATTCCTGCTGAAATACAACACTGGACAACACACAAGCTGAAGGAGAGGGAATGGGAAAGAGACATGGAAGAGCCACTGCTCAGGGGGAGACATATTTTCTTTAAAAAATTTGTAACTATTTCGTCCAGGAACAGAGACTAACAGGAATAATTATCTCCACGGCAAGATAATTATTCTAAACCAAATTTTTTCCTCATTTTTTTCATTAATATGGCTGTTTGGAAGGCACAACAGTACACAACAGGGCAAGAATCCCAGCAGAAGCTTGTCTTAACCAAGAGAGACCAGCACAAGATATTTCTCAGGTTCTTGTCTGTCCTTGCTACACTCATAAAAACCCCTCATGGGATGGTTATTCACAGCCATCAGATGATGATTTTCAAGTGTATGTGATGGCTAACAAAAGGTAACAACTTACTGTGGGGGCAACATGCAAAAGATTTGACTCTTGGCACTTGAAAGCCTTATTCCTGGCTTCAAGGAGCTGTAACAGGAGACTTCTCCAACTCTTGCACATCCTGTATTCATGCTGGAATTATTAGAACACTAACCCTAATAATAATAAGTCAAGAGTTCATGGGCTGGATGAGGCTTTTACAACATGCTTCTTTTAGGTGTTTTGAGTCAACATCCAAAACAAACGTGAAGCATCCAAAATCACTGCTCTCTTTTGGAGACCCTGACTTCTGAGATTGTATCCTGACAACCTGAGCAGGAAAGCTGCAATGAAGGAATGGACGAGTGAAAAAATGGCAAAAATCCAATTTAAGAGAACAGACTGCCCAGAGGAAAAGGAAAGGCACAATCAGCAGCTTTTAAAGGGCTCCTGGTGGCATTGAATGATATCAGGAATGAATTTATTAATTTTCAGGAAATTTTTCCCATTTATAATAAAATTCTGATACCAAGAGTTGAACATTATACACACGAAATGACTGCATATTCTCAGTGCAGTCGTAACATGGCTGGTTTAGGTGAAAAGGAATAGCAGCACAGAGAACAGAACCAAACGCTTTAGTAGAAAGGACAGTGTACTTCTTTGCTTACAAGTCACCTCTCAGGTCAAAACATGGAAGTTGTCTCTTAGGCCCTTCAAAGATTTAGTCCACAGCACAGAAAGTCCTCAGGTGGACAGTGGTGGAGTCCATCTTTCTCATTCCTATTATTCCTGTTTTTTCACCAAGAGAACAGCTACATCCCAGATCCCAGTCGCACCAAGCTGAGCCTACTGCTGGATTAAGGCATCATTATTCTTTCTCTCCAGCTGCTGGTACCAGGCTGTTACATCCATGTAGGTACACAAGGAACAAGGCTACTTTTTGTCAGCCTTCCATTATGCTTAGTGGACTTTGAATTCAGACCCAATAGAGTTGTATGCTCTGAATTCAGGAATTTTCTTTTACAAGGCTTGTGTTTAATGCTCATTGCTGTGGAAGTCACACTCTCTTTCAGTTCCTTGTTCTCCTCCTTTGCATCAAATCATGATGGCACTCAGCAAGGATAAGTGAATGAAAAAATAAGACACTTCAGTTGTCTTCCAAAGTGTTCAGCATTTCTGTGGATTACAGAAGAGCAAGAGACTCGCTTTCTACAGCTTCATCTCTAAAGGACAAAGGACATCTCTTCAAAGGACAAAGGCCTGAAAACCAAGAACCTGTGTCTGTAAGCAGACTCTTCAGGATCTGCATCATCATCTTGCTTCCAAAAGTGGCCACACACTTGCTGGTGTGGGATACGGGGCCCACAGAGCAATGGCCATATGGCTCCAAAAACAACCTGTGCCCCATCCAGCAAGGAGAGACTGCCACTGCACCTCTGGCACTGGGGCTCACCAACATCTGAAGTGAACTGGGATACTCCTTTCTGAGTGACCACTGCTTCTACTGCATGGGAAAACAGATGAGGGCTTTGTGGATACAACATAGGCCAAAGCCACAGCAATCAGCACAAAGCTTGTGGGGGGGTCTCTGCTCTCCAGTCCTCTGCCAACAAGTCAAGGTAGACCAATATTTTTAGCTGTTTTTCTGTAATTTTTAAGATATTTTTTTGTGTAAAAGTTTCAGAAGAAAATCTATCATTTCTTAAGTAAATTTCCCCTGCACCCACACAACTTCACTTCTCTCCCTCTTCCTCTTCCAATGGTGGATTAAACACGCCAACAGAAAGCTTACAAAGCTCTAGGATTGGGGGGATTTATTTTTTTTTAGTCAAGAGGTATAGTTTAATTTGTTCTTTTCTTCTCAGTTTTGGGGACAGAGATTTCGCCCTTCAGGCAAGCTACATAAATAGGAGGGACATCAACTTCAGGATGTTGTTTGCCTCATGATTCACTATAACATTTTTCTAGTACCAGGCATAGCTGCCTCCCGAATAAGCAGAGTTAAAATTTTCCTGTAGGTGTCTAAGACCTCTTGGGCAGAGGGCCGTTCTGCTGGGTCCTTCTTCTTACACACTGCATGGATGTCAAACAGATGCAGTCATACAATGTCACTTCCTTCAACATGGCCCAAGAAAAAATTGGAGACATCTGGGATTTTCCAGATGTCTGTCTTCTCATCATAGGGAGGCATGAGGTCGTCTTCGAATGGCACATCTTCTTCATAGGGCCAATGCTGCTCAGGAGCTACAAACTCACCCCGGAGCTCCCGGTGACCGCACTTCACCAGCCTGCCAGCACTCCTGTTCACAACAGGCAACGCGTCCAAATCATTCACCAGAACGTGAAAGTCACTTGTTAGGAGATACTGGGAGAGAACCTTGTCCAGGTCATTCGAGTCACACATCACTAAGGTGCCCAGGGGGCTGCTGTGCAGGTACCGAATGACGCTCACGTAGTCTATAGCAAGCATCAGCCTGCGATGCCAGGTGTTCATGCCCTTGTATTTGGGAATGTGGAGAGTTTCATTCAGGCCTCTCAGTGAGCCAAGAGGATGGTACTCGGTGAGGATCGTGAACTGCTGCTCACAGTAGCCAAGCAGCCGGACAACATGCTTGCTCTGAAGGGCTTTCAGCATCTTCAGTCCATGGAGAAAGTCCTCCTTCAGCTCTGAGTTGGTGAGCTGTGAAAGGACCACTTTCTTTTCCTTCCACTCAGAAAGGAAGACCTAGGAACACACAAGAGACATGTAAGACACGTGGAAAGTCACCTTCTGTGAACTGCTACCAGCTGCTGCTGACCTCTTCCTGTGACTGGCTAGTCACACCTGCAAATTACAGTCACCAGGCACAGACAGCTTTAGGTAGAGGCGTGTACCTGTCACAGCAAACCCTTTCTGATGTCATAATTACATCACGATTTCCTAAGTTTCCTTTGGAATGGACAATGCAGATGAATTATTTTATATCACCCAAACAGCCAGTCTTACTCTGCCATGATTGTACCAATCTATGATTTTGCTTGTGTAGCTGGATGTTGTTTGGTGTCCGAGAGGTGGCCCAGGTCATGCTCTGGTACCTGTTGTGCTCACCTTATCAACAGCCATATGGTCCTGGATGCCTACAGTAAGTAGCTGCTGACAGGATAATCTTAACAGCATTAATTAGCCAGCAAACTGTGAAAGCTCTTTAGTCAGCTGAGAGAAGAAAGGAAATCCAAACTCACCTTTTTCACAGCACCTTCACCAACACACTTTAGTTCCCTGACTTCCCTATTTATGGCCTCGCAGGAAAGCCACGGGGAACAATTCTTCAGCGCTCCGAACTTGAAATACCCAAAAGGGCAGAGACCGGGGTCTGTTTCGACACGTCCCCGAGAGTTGTAAAACTTGTTGAGGTACAGGTAGAGAAGGGCATTAAGGAGCAGGACGGCCGCAAGCAGTAACGCCAGCGAGACGGATGGCACCTCTCTGGGAAGAAACTCCCTCCTAACGAAATGCGGTTTCTTTTCCATGGCCGTGCCTTCCGCATCCTCCGTGAAAGACGGAGGCTAAGCAGGACCCTCCTCCCAGCCCGGGGATGAACGCTTGTACGGCTTTTTCAGTGCCGGCTGCCCAGCCGTCCCGCAGACACCGCGCTCCGGAGCCGGCAGCCTACGACGCGAGGCCACGCGTGGCGGCGGGACGTGTTAAAGGCGGCTACGAGCTCGACGCCCGCCGCGCTGCCCATTCTCCCGGGTTTCGGCGCAGGCGGGCCAGAGCTGCGGGCGGCGTGGGCAGGGACACCTGACCCCGGAAAACAGCGGGAAGCGCGGNGGCGGCGGAGGGGCGGCGGCCGGGGCGGATGGACCAGGCGCTGCTGCTCGTCCGCAACGAGCTGCCCGCCCTGGGCCTGAACCTGGCCGCCCTCTCCGCCTCCTGCCACCAGGTGAGGGGCTGTGCCGGGCGGGGGTCACCCCCCGGCCTCCGCTTCTGACAGCCCGGCCCGCGGCAGGGATGCTCGGCTTCTCCGGCGTTTCCCCGTGGCTTCGTCAGGTCGCTTCGCTTCGGTTTTACCTCGAGCAGCACGCAGGGAATTCCCGCAGCAGGAGATGCTCCAGCCCCGTGGCATCTTCCCTTGTCTTTGCCACCATGCAAGGCAGAACCCCCTTCCACTCTCCTTTGGCACTAATGAGCTCCCTTCACCCTCTTCTTCCACAGTGCTTGTATCAGTTCCTGGCGTTTGTCCCACCAAGCAACGAGAGCCTGAGAAAACCAGGCACGGCATCGGTAATGGTTGATACCCAGCATCCACTCACCCTGCTGCTCAACAGCTCTGTGGGTGACAGAGATCTCTGCAAGTACGTGGCCCAGCCCCAGGGAATACATGGACAGCTCTGTCCTATATTTGTGTTGGTTTGGTTTGTTGTTTTGTTTTTGTATTTTTTTTTCCCCTTGGAGCCATGTGCCTCTTCATTGCCTGCTCATCGCCTCCTTTTTCCCACCTGTTTAGACCTAGAGCTCAGTCCTCACCTCACTGCTGTAATGGTGGTGTACTTTGGAATTGTGCTGAAAGGATCTAGGTGCAAGCAGGAGCCAAAACGGTGTTCATTGAGGCAGCATGTGCAAGCACCTGGTTTCTCTTGCAGGGAGTCTCTAGTTGAAGAAGACAAATGATGGCAGTGCATGTATGGTAAAGAATTGGTGTTGCGCTAGGGGAGGGTAATGCTTGGAAGAGGCAAGTTCCATGCTAGATCACAGTGTTGGTCCAAGTTTTTGGCTTGCCTTTGCTGAAACATTCAGGCTTACAGCCCCCCTAAGTGCTGCGGTGGTACCCGCATGTATTGGTGGTGGCTCACCAAGCTTTGTTTCCTTTATCATTTGCAGGATTCAGTATCATTTTGGAGAGTTTGGCAATTACTCCCTTGTGGTAAAAACCCTAAGTGCAAGCACCCAAAATGTTTCTTGTGACCTAATCATCAATGAAGGCTCTATCAACAGCTACCTCCGTATGTAGTGCTGTATTTTTCCCTTTCATTCTACAACTTGCATGTCTCCCAGCAGAAACAGCTTCCTAAGAAGTCTGTGCAGCCACTCATGCTGTCCTGAAGAGTTGTCATGGGCTTGCTCTTCTTTCTCAACATCTTGCCTCCTTATGTTTTATACACCCACCTTGAGGCCCTGACTGGGATCAGGCCTCTTCTCATGATATACTGTGTGCCCACAACCTTTTTGCAGCAGGCATCAGTACAGAAAAATCAGTGTGTATGTGTCTGGAGAGAGGTATTAGTCCCTGTTTCTTTGCATGTTTATGTGTATACACAGAATCCTTCCTCTTCTTCCCTCTATCTTCTCTCACAAAATGGGAAACAATTCACACAGTGTTTGGATTTTTGTTTGTTGTGTTGCGCTTTTAATTTAAAACCTGGCATTTTTCTTTTTTGCTCATCTCTTTTCCAGGACTGTTTCAAACTCTTATCTATGTCTCTTCCATTCTTTACATTACATTATTCTTCAGTCATTCCAGTTTCCTAACTGTAAAAAAAAAATATTCTCCATGCTTGCTAACTTGGTGTATTTCCCTTTCCTCTATCTTCTTCATGTTGAGGCTGTTTTTAAATCTCTTGTCTCTTCTTCAGAACATATCGCAGCACATTGACTCTCTAGTGTCATCCTCTCACTAGTGTCTTGTGATGCAGTGCAGTCTTATTTTGCTTTTTTTATGCCAAGATGTGGAGTCACTGGGCTGCACTTTGAAACTAGCCTGCTTTTGTGTTGGGTAGTTTGGGGGTTTTGCTATGGGTTTTTGTTTTCCTCTGGGGATGTATATTGCATGGAGAAGATGGTATGATGATCGGTGAGTTGGGCTTTGTGTGTGTTTGTGTCATGCTTGGCAAGCCCAGGTTGCTGAATAGTTTTGTTAGATCAATTATAGAGCTGTGTTCTTCTCTTTTCATGTAGCTATTCTCTTTGCTTTCCTGGTTTACATGGGGATCCTTGCTATCCTGATTGCTGGGTGCCTTCTAATGAAGTAAGTGAACTTTCTCCTTGCACGTGGCCAGTTTAAAACCACACATCTCAGTGTGGTAATGCTTTGGAGTCCCACTCATAGCCTTGCTTGCAGATCAGATCCTGTTATCAGGTGCCATGTGCACGTTGTGGCACACGTGGCAGGAAATGCAGAGTGATGCGATTTTGCTCGAGGGATATCTTGCAGCCCTGGTAGCTTGTGTGCAGAGCAGCTGATGTTCACCGTAAGCTCACACACGCCCTGCTGCACCCTCATGTCCCTTGTTCCTTGTCTAGCTCTGGATCAGTAATCCAAGGCAGTGGGACCAAAGTGCGTGTAACAAATGCAACCTTCTACCCTTTACTGAATGGCATGAGTCATCCTTGCCTGTAAGCAACCCAAGAATAAAACCCCCAAACATGAGCTTGTGTCAGTGTATTTCCACAGCTGGATGTAACTGAGATCCTAGGTGCTGGCTGAATCTCAGTATTACCTATGTGATCTGTAAAAACAGAAATAGGAACTGTCCAAACTTCTGTTTTATTCTGCTAGTAGCTTCTATTAAGGTGAAATTAAAGTACTTTTGGCTTTGTTTTGTGTTTTAAACTGTTACTCATTTTCAGAATTGATCCAGTCAGAAACTGGGTTTACAAGAAACTGAATCCCAGAGCAACTGATCGTATGATTAATTCCGTGAGTGACCACAGTATTTTGAGTTTGCATTCTGTAGTGTTTTTATCTCTGAGAAACACACACTACCTGGACATCTGGGGACTTGTTTATTACAAATCATCTTCCCCTTGTGTGTGTTCCCCTTAACAAATCTTGTATTGATGTCAGATAGGCAATTTTATGTCAGTGGAGAGTGCTAGACTGGGTTTCCGTGCAAGTGTAGTGGATTCCCTGTAAAGCTCTTGCAAGTCTTGAACATGCAGCTTTGTGCCCTCTTTAGCTCCCTTGAAGATAATGTGTTGATGAAAGTACTGTCCCCTTCTGACATAGTCAGTGTAAGGGAAATCAGAGACTTAATGAATTTTAGCAAGAAAATGAAGCCAGAATTTCTCTGGCACCCCTAGAAGTGGCATTTCTGTGTGATCCTCATTTTGTTCTAGAATGTAGATAGTTGATCACAGTCTGGACTTCCTATCTAAGAGGTCCAAACGTGTCTAGAATCAAAAGACTTGGAAGCAGAGTTCTGCGGCAATTCTTGTAGTTCTTCAACGCTATCACTGGGATATAGTGATGTCTCTTTATGCTGTCACTGGGTCTGATCAGTGGTTTAGGGAACTCAGTTGCAAAGAAGCCACTCCTGTGTTTAGAAGGATTAATTTTCCACTGGTTTAGCTCTCAAAACAGTCTCTCCATGTTGTCAGACAAGTGCTGATGGGTTAGGGTGGGTCCTTTTTGAGAGGTGGCAACTGGATCTGCTCAGCTCTGTTGTGTTGGCAAGTCTCTGATTTGGAGGGGACCCAACTCTGATGAGTCTCAAGCACAGGCTCATTTCAGTGCATTGTTGTTTCTACCTGGCCAAAGGTAGCGTCTGGAGCACAGCATATCCTGTGTTCCTTAGTCAGGTGGTGCAGCTGCTGACCTGCTCTTCCTGTGTCTGGTTTGTTCCCGAAGGAGCTCGGATCCCCGAACACAGCAGACTCCATTAATTGTGATCCTACCCCGCAATCATGGAGCACAGGCTCTCGGCAGCGGCTGCGTTCCCTTGACACCTTCCGAGGGTGAGCCTAAGAGCTTGCTCAAAAGCAGCTCATCCAAGGGGAATGAGATTTTCCCAGTGGCAGTTTGACAGTGTGTGGCAATATATAGCAGATGGACAGTTCAAGGTGGTCTGTTTTACTTGGAAGTTAATCAAGGTTTTAATTCTCAGATTTTCCAAAACACTTCGTAATTGATCTAATTTGAGGAAACATCAAAGTTGTGGCAGAGGGTGGAAAAGAACAACGTGTTCAGTGTGAAAATGCCATGCAAAGGAGCTTGCACCACCACCCATGATTTTTGAAACAGGGCTTCCTGGTTGGTAAAGCTGGAAACTTTGGAAATATTGCTTTTAAAATAAAATAAATCAGATCTCAGAGTTAGAAATGCATTAGTGGGAGTAGTAATCAGTAACTTTGTGTTCATATGTATGCACTTCATCGACACGTGATACTTTGTGGTTTTGTTGTCTTTTTAGGCTCTCTCTTGTAATTATGGTGTTTGTTAACTATGGAGGAGGAAAATACTGGTTCTTCAAACACGAGAGTTGGAATGGTAAAGTACAGTTGAGACAGTTACTCTGGGTTTTAACTGCAGCAGTGTCTAGAAATGGTTGGTGTTGCAGCTGCTGCAGCAAGCTGTTGCTTAGCCAAAGTCTGGGATGCTGGGCTGGTTTGCCTCAGCAGGGAATCTGCCTGTTAGGTTAATGAGCAAAGCAGTGTATGGTCCTCCTTGTCATGCAGTGACAGGATGGTTTCACATCACAGTCTGTGTGTAACCTTTTAATTTCTGATACAGGGTCATATGTTTAACTTTTCTGTGTTGTTTAATGACCACAGTTAAGCTGTTGTTGCTCAGTGCTGTAAAAACAAAATGCCTTGATTGTTAAGGTGATAGGGATGAAGTCAAGCATTGTAATGCCGTGGTGGAGAATAGCAACGATCCCATCCCTGAAATCCTTCCCAAGACACAGCAATCAGTTCTGACTCTATTCTTCAAGATTGGTAATTGCAATGAGGGAAGATGATTAGCTCTTTGTAGGTTTCGTCTATAACATGTTTTAGTTTTTGGGACATGAATAATTGCTAGCAGCCTGCAATTCCTCTAGAAAATCAACAGTAATATTGTTAAATTTAAGGAGGATTCAAGGTAAATAACATGCTCCTTCATATTTCCCTGTAGGATTAACAGTGGCAGATCTGGTGTTTCCATGGTAAGTTTTCCTGAAGAATAGCTTTTATATCAAGTGATTCTTTATATTAAACATTGCAAGTGGAACATTGTGTGCACCTTGCCTCCTTGTGGAAATGTATTTGGAGGGTTAAACAGTTAATAGGAATCTGCCCCTACAAAAAACTACATAGCCCTTATGAACCAGTAGAAGAGCTAAGTGGTTTTGGTGCCCCACATCCTCCTTCTTCCCACACACAAGGCCCAGGGCTACCCTGCTAGTGGAACTGCAGTATCCCTGAGAAGCTCAATGCCATGCCACTGTATTAAAAGCTGCCAATCTGGCAAGATTTGAAGCTGGACTGGTGTGTATCCATAGATAAAATAGCCAAGTAAATTTTGCATTAAGCTAATATGTCTATAACCAGAGGATGCTCTTACGGGGAAGCAATTATCCCATCTGTCCTTAACATGTTTCTCTACACCAGCTGTGGTTTCTCTTGGAGGAGGGAGCTGGACTTGGACTGTGAACCTAATCTAGAGGGGAGGAGTGGGTCAGTTCTGAATTTGAATCATAGATTTGTAGCTTGTGTTTTACTGCTCTGATGATGCTAATTTAATTTTGGGTAATGGAATTTTTTGGTAGCATATGAACTGCTGAAAAAAGACCAGAATATAGTTACAACCCTGCCCCAACTGACCACTGAAAAAGGTGGAAGTGTCCCATAGTGCAAGCTCAGTAGCCTGGGAATTCCTAGCAATCAGAGGAAATAAAATCACCCAGTTTCACTCTGTGCATGCATCTCTGTTGGGCCAAAAACTAAAGGCCGTTCTGTCAGCTTTAGTGTTTGCTGTTACACACACGAGACATCTGTCAGCTCCATTTCCCATCTTCTCTGTTCTCCAGGTTTGTGTTCATCATGGGGACATCAATAGCATTGGCACTGGGCTCCATGCTGAGGTGGGGAAGTTCCAAGTGGAAGGTGCTTAGAAAAATTGTCTGGAGGAGTTTTGTGCTAATCCCGCTGGGAATCATAGTTGTGACTCCCAATTACTGCCTTGGACCTTGTGAGTGGAACTTGCTCTCTTCCTTGCATTTCTGTAACTTGTTTCTGCCTTCTTGGCTGGGCTGTTGCAAAAGCCGTGTCAGCAGTTTGATGGTATCTTGTGGAGTGTTGTTCAGTTCTGCACTGATGCAATTCTCTGTTAGACTCTTGTGCCAACCACTGTTGATTGTCTTAGTTACTTTCCCAGGATTATGATGTACAGAAAATTGGGATGGCAGACTGGACGTGTCCCTTGTACCCGCAGGTGCAGTGGATCTCAGCTCTTCTTGAAGAAGGGTCACTTTTGTATTTACAACAGAGCCTGTGTTTGCTCCTCTTTCACATTACCTGCATGTCTTCCAGTGTCCTGGGATAATCTCCGTATTCCAGGGGTGCTCCAGAGGCTGGGATTCACATACCTGGTGGTTGCTGCTCTTGAACTCCTGTTTACAAGAGCTGATAGTGGGACCTGGGTGAGTTATGTGGGGACATGACAACTAAACTGGTACTGGAGCTGGGTTTGGGAGCCTTTGCTCTTGTTTGGGCACAAAGAAGACATGAGAAACTATGAGAAAACATGTAACATCTTACTTGATCTGTAGTGCAGTGTGACCTGGCACGGGTCAATGTTGGGGTATGTGCACCCTTCAGAGTCCCAGTCTGCATTTGGTCACATCTAGCTTTACAGTATTCGATGATTTCACCAGTCCATTCAGATAGTGCTTAGAAACAGGCATTCCAAGACACCTTTGATGACTTTTCCACTGCCAAGGAAGCACAAGGACAGGCCTCTCTGTGCTGAATCCTGTAGTCTCTGTTTTGTCCAGTTAATTTTGGCAAAGTTTTTTCACAGCAGGGGAAAGTAATACTGCTTTCTGGCCTTTCTAGAATCTGTTTTCCCAAAAGGCTTTTGTTCTACTCATGAATCAAAATTCCTTTTGACATTTTCCAAGTTAAAAAACATTAAGGGCTTTTGTTTTGGTTTGTTTCTCCCATCCTTCCCCAAGTAACTAGGTGTCTGGAAATTGCTTGTGAAAATGAAAGGTCTATTGGTAGAACCCAGTTCTGTACTGACAACATCTCCCTCTTGGATCTGGGGTACAAGGCTGCCTGCCAGGAAGTACAGGTTGTCCCCAGGGGCATGGTTTTTACTTGCCAGCTAACACCCCCTCCCTCCATCTCATGCAGGAAGGATGATTTCCTGCCCTGGAGGATATTCTCCCCTACTGGCCACAGTGGATTTTCATTCTGGTGTTAGAAACAATCTGGCTCTGCCTGACCTTCTTGTTACCAGTGCCAGATTGTCCCAGGTAAGACCGTGCACTCAGACAACTTTCTGTGGGGTATCAGGTTGTTTCTCTTCTACTGAGTAGAAGGTACTTTTTATTAGCCATAGGGACAGAATGAAGGGAGGAGCTTTTAGGCCAGCAGGGTTAAAGAAGTTATCATGTGAAGAAACTTTGTTTACTTCAGTTTTAAAGTACCAGGTGTTATACAGGTGATGCCATTCTTCCTTACTATTTAAAGAAAAGCATCAAAATCTCCCTGAGGTCTGTGTGCAGCAATATATGATCACTGCAATGCCATCAATGTCTGCCTCTAGCCTGAGAAAACAAGCATTTAGTGTGCTGGGTCAGTGGGCCAGCTGCTGTGCAGCTGGAGTGTACCAACACTTTGTGCTACAACCTCTCTGCCTCTGTCCTAGGGGCTATCTTGGTCCTGGGGGCATTGGGGACTTTGGAAAGTATCCCAACTGCACTGGAGGAGCAGCTGGTTACATTGACCGTTTGCTTCTTGGAGAAAAGCATATGTATCAGCATCCCTCTTCGGGTGTAAGTAGTTTTTGGTTTGCAGTATGTCAGGAGGGGCTTGGGAATGGTACCTGCAGGGGGATTTAAGAGAAAATAGTTTGGTTGCTTGGGTGCTCTGTAACAGCTGTTTTCTCTCTAAGGTGACTTACCAATCAACGATGCCATATGATCCTGAAGGGATTCTGGGGACCATAAATAGCATTGTTATGGCATTTTTGGGACTGCAGGTACCTCTTTTTCTTTCTGGCTGTATGCTATAATGGGAAGATTTGAAGGAAACTTGGAAGTGGGGAGGCAACTGGGTGGGTTTCTTTACTTAAGGCTGAGACTGGTTCTAAGAAAACCTCTTTCAGAGCAATGCTTTCACAATGACTTAGGCTGAGATGAGTGCCAGCGAAGTGGAAGCTAACACGGCAGTAGCTTCCACTAGATACACTGAGACTTCTTAGTTTTTGTAAGGGATGGACACAAGAAGCTTGCAAAATAGCCACCTGGTAACTTCCTTTGTTTACGGTTGGCCTTATGCTGGGAGTAGGCCAGCTCTGCATGTTGGAAAATAAGGCTAAGAGACACACAAATTTCACAGCTAAATTGTAAGGGTTTCAAAAGTTGCAGGTGTATTTCTTCCCCCTTGCTGATTTTCTGCTTGGTGTGCAGCGACAGGCATCTTACACAGGTGCTGTGTGCTCACCTTCCCTGACAAGAGACATGCAGGGGTTCACATTGGTGTTACCAACACCAAAAGCTCACAGCTCACAACTGTTTAAAATATGGCATTTTTTGATGCAGTTTTGATGCACTGCTGGCTTTTCTGACGGTGCAGCAGCTGTGAACCAAACTGGTCCTCTTGTGCTGGGAAAAAAATGTTACCACATGCAGCACTGGGTAAAAATTGATTGGGAATATCTGTGGGGCAGAGCTTGGAACAGAAGTGTGACACTGAGGAGTGAATTATCAGGACACATTGCTTAGTGGTCCATGAAAACGAGCACGTGCACTGGGCAGGTAAGAGTGTGGAGAAGCTCTTGGGGTTGGCTGTGGTCTTGTTGCTTCATGCAATCCTTACTGAGGGAGAGGGAGCTCAAGTTACATTGTGTTGACCTAATAAAGATGCTTGTCCCCTTCCTCAGTGTTAACATAGTAAGAAAGGGAGAAAAGGTGCACCTCTACTGCTGATTGGGTTGCATTTATGTATTTTCCCCTGGTGTGTCCATTCTTTATAAAGAGTCCTTGTTCTGAGCCTTTCAGCCACTTGGCTGATAGAAATTCCATTTGTGGTGTCTGTCTTAGCACAGGTAGCTGGTGGCAAATATGTCTGACTCTTGAAATGTAGTTTACATTAATGGGCATTTTTTTTTTTTGCATTTTTTTTATAAGGCAGGAAAAATTACCTTGTTCTACAAAGACCAGCCCAAACAAATTATGAGTCGGTTTGTCATATGGGGCATAGTAATGGTAAGTCTGATAGTTATGTAGCTCTTTAAAAGACATGTATTTTAATGCAATGCAAATATTTCTGAAACATATTGCAGTGGTTATATAAACTTTACCAACTTCCTATTTCAGGGAATTATTTCTGCTATCCTGACAAAATGTTCTAAAGAAGAAGGGTTTATTCCCATAAACAAGAATTTATGGTAAGCAAAGAGATGGAACATTTAGTATGATTTTGTTCATACTAAATGAACAAATTCATACTAAATGAATTATTTTAGCTCACAGAATGTTTTACCTTTCGTACACTGAGATCTGTATCACAGAGCTCCCTAAATATTACTCATTCTACTGAAAATGTTTGTAGGTCAATATCATACGTGACAACCATGAGCTGCTTTGCCTTCATCCTCTTATTGCTGATATATTATCTTGTGGATGTCAAGAAATGGTGGTCTGGTGCTCCATTTTTATACCCAGGTCAGTAAAATCACATCAGGAGACATATTCCTTATGATTCTTTCTGCACTGATACTATCCTTTTGTTTTCTGCATTTCCCTTGTCTGTATGAGATGTTATTCTCCTTATTAATATAATTGCAGCATAATGATTTGGTTGTATTTTCAATTTAGCACAGAGGTTATTTGTGTTTCTTTTCAATAAATGTTTTGGGGGAGAGAACCCCTCAGACTGTATTTGAAAACAGTGTATAGCATCTTTGGGGCAAATGACATGATAAGCTGTTGTTGTCTTGGTGCCACTCTCTTTTATAAGCCTGTCTGCTTGCTCTGAAGCAAGCCCATACCTGCTCTTTCAGATGGTATGGCTTGTGCTTCCTTTCAGGAATGAACTCAATCCTGGTCTACATTGGACACCAAGTGTTTGCAAACTACTTCCCTTTTAAGTGGAAGATGAAAGACAGTCAATCCCACGCAGAGCATCTGACTCAAAACCTCACTGCAACAACTCTTTGGGTCATAATATCCTATATACTTTACAGGAGAAAGATATTCTGGAAAATCTGATAGAGGTGGTCAAGATCTAGCAGGCCTAGATTCTGATGAGGCAAGTGGATTAGCCTGAACTACGGTGGATTGGCCACTCAGGCTGTATTACTAAAAAGGGATACTAGTTCAAGTTTACAGTGTGTAGCGGTTTCACATTCACCTGCTCGCCTGCTCACACCAGGCGAGGGTGTAGTGTAGTGGTTTCATGAGAATAAGGATTAAGAGAAATGCAAAACAGGCTTAAACTTCAAAGATAAAAATAGTTTATTAACAAAAGACAACAGAATCAAAATCAACCCCCAGGTGGTTTCTTCTTCCTCCCCCCAGCCCCTCACCCATGATGGTTCCTTTCTCCCACCTCATTTATCTTCCTTTACCACCATCCTTCTCACCAACAACACAGAGAAACAAACTTAGAAAACCCCTGGTCAATTTACCACTCTTGAAATAGGCTTTCATCAGTCCAATTGGAAGAAGAGTCTCTCTTGTCTCACCATGGAGATTTTTTTTCACAAGACGCATAAGTCTCTTGTAGAATTCATATCACTGTGAACTCCCGCCCAGAAAGGATATTAGTTCACATGTGACACAAGTCTT
>VZTR01000977.1:77310-107019 GCA_013400775.1 Chaetops frenatus | reverse complement strand
GGGGGGGGGAAACCCGGCACGGCCGCCAGGCCTTGGGGCCCGGAGCGGCCGGCCAGGGCCATGCCGGAGTTACCTTCCACGCGGGCGGAAGTCGAAGAGAGCTTCAAACTTCCCGCTCCTAAAAATGTAAGCTTCGTAAAGACGCCCCTAATATTCAATGGCTACATGGAGTGCCCATCTTAAAATTAGCCAATCCGTGGGCTCCTCACCTCTGCTGGAAACCATGCCCCGGCAGAAGTAGAAAAACAAAGAACCCCCCCCAGGAAGGAGAAAAAAAGTTGTTGTCCTTTAAACCACAACACAGTGCCATAGAAGTCATCAAGACTTTTATGTGACTTAAGGGACAGTATTTTCCTATTTAGCAAAAACCTACTAGCCAACTACAAGTTCTCTCTTTTCTGTCTTTTGTAAATATTTTACTGATTTCCCTCCTTCGTATAGAGAAGCTGAACATATCCTAACAGTTGGGCAGTCTAAGAAACCCTGATAGTGTTCATGAAAGGAACTGCAAGGGATGGGGTGGTGACTGCAAGGGGTTATCACAAAGGGTCTGTGGTAACAGTCCTTGCATGTGACACAGAACCCCCTAACTCAGGTGGTCTGGGATTTGTATATATCCTTGGCACCTCCTGCATGCCTGTGCCCCTCTGGCTACTGGCACACATTTAACTTGGCCAGTGGGAAAGCTCAAGGGCACCTCTGTATCACAGCCTGGTGGTACTCTCAGCTGATCATGCTTCACTGTAATCTTTCCCTTTGGTCTTCAACCAAACCCTTAGGTTTAGAATCCTGCTGAGGCCTAAAATATCTTCTATTGGCTTATTAATAATCAGGCTGCCCCTACAGGTTTAGCAGCCCATCTGTGCATGTTCTGGGCATTTGTGTAAGACACCCCTTGCATGGACGAGGTCCGAGTTTCATGTGCTACACTCCAGGAGTGCAGAAAGGCCATTTCCTACTGTGTATAATCACTTGGATATTACCAAATTTCAATCAAAACAATCCTCTTTCTACATGAATTTACTTAAGGGCCCTGATTCTGAAAACCAGCAATACAGGTAGAATTCTGCTGAGAAGGATGAGCTAACTGACCAATTTAATGTAAGATAAGTTTTTGGAAATTCAGGAAATTCACTCATGCTGTGATTTCCAAACTAGTGCTAATAAAAAACCTGAAATACCTTGCTATGTTCTCTATGTATGTATAAAGATGGAAAGAACTACGACACACACCTTAGTATAATGCTATGGGAAAAAAACCCCAAACAAATAGGATATTACAAAGACTTCTTAAACAAAGTTTTATTTATAAAGTTTGATCTACTCACATAAGAAAACCAAGCAGTGAACAAACACTGAGTAGTGTTTGTGTATTGCAGAACCTGTAACTTACAGGGAACTTCTTGACCCTTTGAACAAGAGATTTTCCACTGCTATGCTGCTTGTTCATACAAAGAAGAGCCTTCCCCTTTCTCCATAAGACATTGCATTGGGATCCAGTCCATTCAAGCAAGGGTCTGCAATAGCAATATTTTCTCATTAATGCAGAACCTATGCAAGACCACCATGAGATTTTCCCCACAGCGCGAGACCTGGCGCTCCATGGCCAGGTGGAAGTCTTCCTTCACTCCTTTAGTTATACCCCGGGTAACTGTGTGGTGCCTTTAGCCATGAAGGAAAGAGAGACAGACAAAATCAAATCATGGTTATCTAGTGAACTACAGTCATTTCAAAGGTACTGCATGTCACTTACTATATATTTATGGTCCATATCTGAGTTATATACTGAGAGTCAAAGAGCCTGTGCTATGCTATTTTTTAAAAATCATGTGTTTGGTAGCTTACAAGTCTTCAAACAGTTAGAAGCTGCAAAAAAGTCTGTGTTCTCACTGTGTTGACTACGACTGCTGAAGGGGGAAATAATGTCAATCTTCTGGATAATGAGAAAATCTATTCTCTTAACCCAGCAAGTACAGAGTTCTTGCTTAGGGAAAGGAATTATTTTTTCTTCTCTACCTTTGCTGCCCAGGCCACTTCTTCCTTGTAATCACTTCTATAAATGGTTGGGGTTGAAAGAAGAGTGAAAAGATGAACTTGCTTTCTCTGGAGTACAGGTGCCACCATAAAGAGCAGAGGGCATCTTCTACCAATATCAAAGTGCAGGAAGGAGCTTTATAATCCTGTGGGCACTGATAATGCTGTGACTAATAAAAGGCACAGTGAACACTTCACAAAACCCAAATCAAGTCAGGCTGTGAGCCTGCATCAGTAGAAGCCAGCTCTTATGAAGATACTAGATAGCAGGCAAGGGGTTACATTTATTCTGAACACAAGTTCCAGACCTATTTTCAAACAGAACAAAGGTCCAGCTACTGAGCAAGCTAAAGCAGTACTGTCTGGGCAAACTTATGGGATATTGCCCTGTTAAAGGCTGTTTTTATGAATAGTTCTTTGTCCTCACACTGGCCTCAACACCTAAATCTTGTCCTTAAAACAATGTTCTGCAGCACCAAAGCACTTTACTTGCACTGGTCCAGAACTGGGTAAGATCAAGACTTTGTAACAGCTACCTGCAAGCCCTACTTGGGAAGGGGAGAAAAAGACATGCCCGGAAATGAGAGCCTCAACACTACTGAAGGAACCAGTATAAATTAATTTAGAGAGGAAAACCCTAATGCTAGTGCTGAGACGAATCCTGAGTCATGGGTAAGAAGGGAAGAGCTGGTCCAAACCCAGAAAGTTCACTGAAAGACAGAAAGAAAATAGAAAATAAAGGGTAAGGGCATCTGTGCCCATCCAGAGATGCTGGAAACAAGAAAGGGAAACATCTCAGAATTACCCTCACCAACAATACCACCCAACTTCCATGTAAATAAAGAAGTCTGGCATTTGAGAAAAGAGACTTCTCTGCCAAAACAGCAGAGACCTTTGCAGCACATAGAAAAAAAGCAAAGAGGAGACTACCCTGGAGCCTACTGAGCAATTCCTTGGTGAGCTATGCTAAGTGAAGCAAATCTGCACTGAAAACACTCCAGTATATTCAGAGGGATAAGTCCTGTTTCCAGTCTTTGTTGCCTTAAGCATTACTGGCAGCTGAGTGCTATGGTCAGCTACANTTTGCTTTCAAACCAGCACAAGGCTAAAGGAGAATATGCAACCTACAGCTACTGAGTGAGCCAGCAGCACTTAGGAAGATGTGTGTTATATTACAGCTGGAAAACACAAAACAGAATTCAGAACAACCTAAATGAAGAAAAATTACTACAAATGGATCCAGGAACCAGTATCTTGAAAATAAAGGGCTATGCTCCTGCTAATATATGACTGAACATCAATAAAACTTTTGAGGATTTCTACATTATTGTTTAAATTCAATAGCGATTACTAAATTGAAAGGACACGGATACTGGCAACTTATGAGAAAAAGAAAAATAAATGTTATAATAGAACAACATGGTTTTCCAGGCAATGTAGGCACAAATGAAGAAATAAAAAAAAAAAGATAAATATTGAGTAACAAATTGCTGTGAACCATGGGCAGTAAAACATGTTGACAAAACACAGCACACTATGAGCAGGGTTTTTCCATTTGGTACCTGTCAGCAGTCTGTATGCTGGGCTGTAGCACAGGTATGAATTTCTGCTGCAGTAACCCCATGGGAGGGCTAGAAGTCCTTTAAAAAACAGCAAATAGCAGCATTCAAACACTCACACACCAACTCCCCCTCTGGTGCAAAACTACTCTCCAAAAAAGGAGTAATACAAAACTAGGGTGAGCTCACACAGCAGTATGACCACTGAGCAGCCAAAGGGGTTCAGGACTCCAACAGCATCAAACATGCAAATATCCCCAGATTTCATTGCAAGGCTGTTCTACAGTGGTGGTCTAAATACATAAACGTATTTTTGGACAGTTACACCGGGAGAAAAGACAGCAGTGGGTGCAAAACCAATAAACAGTTGTACTATGATGAACTGTCACAGCTCTTCCAAGGAAGCATGTCAGTCAGAAAAGATTTAATCAGAGGAGCACTGCAGATAACACAGCTTCCCTCCAGAGCTGGCAAAAGCATGTCAGCAAACTGGGAGAGCCCACAGCTTGGAGTTAAGGGATTTGCTGCTGAGCCCAAGCTGAGTGCATGCACAGTGGGTATTGGCCAGGTTGAGTACATGGCGGTGGTTGTTAAAGGTTGCCCAGGTATCTTTTCATTAGCCCACAGATGGCCTTTTTCACCTTTACAAATTCTAGCTGCATACAAAAACAGCTGTTAGAGCATGGCTCAATGCCAGAGCACAAATGCCCACTCAGAGCATTTGTGGCCAGCACCATGAACTAACCACCAAAAGCTGTCTCAGCTGAAAGACAGTTTGTCTTCTCCAGGAAGTTAAATTCTTATCTCTGTGTGCTATCTAGAACAAGATAATAACAGGTTCGGCCGTGAGAAATACCCCACCTAAGGAGAAGAGAAATGAGAAATTTGGTATATAGGAGACTGGTCTAGTTTCTTAATCTAAGTCTCTCATAATGTCACCTAAATCTTATTAGGTACCTGAGTAGAGAGTGCACCATTCACCCCCAGAGATGCTATGAAGGGAGCAGAGAACCAAAACTCACACTTAGATTCCTGTAATACTGAGTTAGGTCCCTACCTTCTGATTTCACAGAAGGGCATTTGGGTTAGCATCTACAGTTTATTCATAGATATGGAGCTTATAAAAGTCAATTAAAGATGGGACATTTAACACTCTAATACAGCTACAGTAACCTGAAACAAAATGGCCACAAAAATTATACGATTAAACGAGATAATTTTTCAAGAGTTCTTGGCATGAATAAGTCCAGTACTTATAAAAATGGACATGGGAAACAGGAAATACAAAGGACAACCAAGATGTTATTGGTCCCAGAGTGGCAGACGTTTGGAAAAGGGACTGTGCAATTGTGTCTTCACCACTGTTTGCAAGATCTGCAGTCAGAACTAAGCATACCCATGTGCACAGAGTAAAAATTACAGTTTCAAGATACTTTGTTTCACTTCAAAGCAACCTTCTCTGTCCCCAAGGAGAGATGTGATGGGAATATGAGTAAAAGGAAGGACACAGCTTTCAGATCAAGTTTATGCAATTAGATAGGCTACGATTAGATTACTGAGAGTAAGATTTATGAAAAAGAGGAGCAAGATAACAAGCAGCAATTTCCTGCATATTGCTCTTTTTCTCTTTACCCTCACCAGCTAACACTACCCCTACTGATATCAGATAAACTGTGAAACTTGGTTTTTCTAGAAGGGAGTTCAAAAGCACCTAGTGGTGCTGGATTTAAAGCCCATAGAACAAATCTTGCTAACACCACAAACGGAATGAGCTGGCTGTATCACCAGTTAAAACCAAAAGCATGGTTTCCCACAGTGGGAATTCTTGTTCCCACAGTGGATGCAAACAAAGGGAAAGGTTACAAACTGGATATATATTTTGCATAACCCAACTTTAAGTCTGCAGTCTACAAAGATCTTAGTTCATCTTTTGAAAAATCACATTGCAGTTTGCTTTACTGAGTTCAGCAAAATGAATATCATTTCCTACGAAGTATAAAGTACTTAGAAAAAAGTACTGGAAGAAGAATGTGGAATTCACCTGGGGAGAAAATTCCCAGTAAGTCAAACAAAAAGGAGTCCTTATAAAAGATATATTATCTACAATACATTTTCTATCCATTAAGATGCAGGATTGCTACCTTTATGCTGGGGAAAGATCAAAGGATCAACTGCTTTATCCATGGCCTGTTGTGGCAAACTCAGAATCTTTCTGAGCATGAACGAACAGCATGTCAGCTGCCTCTGCTAATTCATGGGAGGATAGTGCAGCAGCTCATCCAACCAGAACTGGTGATAGTTTTTAAAGACATAAACAGTCTGCAGATAGTGCACCTAGGAACCATTGTCCCAGGAAACAGGGCTACACTGGCACACTTTATCAAAATCCCCAGCTGGGGGAGGCTGTGAGCTAACCAGGTCAACATTATTAAGTGACACCATCCCTGGGCCTCACAGCTAAAAAAATATCTGTGGTACCAGGGGAATAGACATCATCTCCAACCCATGGCCTATGCCCTGAACTATCCCTTCTTTCGGCTCTCTGATGAAGTGCTTCCAGGCCTACACAGCCACATAAAAACAGCTGTACACAGCTTTTCCAGCTGGACAGGATATTTGACTGTTTCAGCTCAGTAAGCACAAAGAAATGGATTTCTCTTCTACAAGCCTTTCTGTCACTCAGGAAACATCCCTGATCAAAAGGAGGTCAAAGAGAGATTCTGTCCTGCTAGAAACACTTCTCGCTGCCTTCCTCCTGACTGGGGGGGTCAGAACAGAAAGCAACTGTGGCCACACCAATCAAATGGAGCCAAGAGAAACAGCGCTCTACTACTGCAATGAAATGGAGACAGTAGGTAAGAAGTTACCAGATGGAGTCTTTAGTGGTAAGCCCTCTTGCTGGCAAAACTTATTACTTAACACCATATGTGGTGCAGCATGCCCTGAAGCTTGTTTTCATACAGCTGATTACAAGCAGTGAGATATGGCAAGGATAAGAGTTTGAAAATCTAGAGCTTAAAAGATAAAATTCTCCATCATATAATTAAGTGTTTGAATTTCTACTTTTCCTTTAATTATACCTAGTATCTCATTTTTGTGTTGGTTACCTAGATCTTTGGAAAATCTATTTAATAGTAAAAATTTGGATCCTGTTGTCTCATGTTAGGCTCCCATTTTGAAAGCTTCAGCCCATTTCTAGTTAGTGAATAGCCAGAATACACTGACCCTAAATGGAACTTTGTGAAACTTTAAGCAGTCTCCCACTTAGGAAGTAAAATACCACAGGTTCTCATAAACAACCAGGATATTCCAAAACATTCTGCCACTAAAGCTCTGCAGCAGATAGTTTTGAGTCAAGATTGAACAAGTAAGAACACCTAGAAGTTAATCCAAATTATTAATTTACTTCAGCATCTGTAATAAACTAAGCAGAATAAGATGACCTGCTAATTCTAACAGTAAGGTTACTGGAGGGTAGCTGGAGAGTAATTTAATTTATATTTTATACTTAAGTTTTTTATCATTCAGTAGTCTTCCATAAATTTTGCTTACAAAACTAAGCAAAATAGTGCTTTTTACTCAGCATTACTCTTCAGCAAAATTAGTAACAACACGTTGCACTCATTCCTAATTATTTGAAGAATTCCTGCAAAGTGCAAGTATCTACTGGAAAGTGCACAACTGTAATCACTTTAGTATCAATCACTCTAAAGCAAATCCAGACTCAGAAATAAAGTCCTGTGAAAGCAGGAATTTAAAGCTGAAGAATCCCCCAAAGGAATACACATATCAGCAGGAGAGTCAGAAAAAGAAACTCACGACCTTGCTTGAACTCCTTAAATTTAAGCTCAAAAACATGACAAACTATCCAGAAGACAACATGAAAGCAAAGACAACCAAAACATACTCCCCTTTTTTTTTTTTGCCAAAGAAAACAGTAAATGCTTTTTTATCCTTACTTGATCAGCATTGCTTGATTTGGCAGCAGTTCCAGATGAATTTTCCCTCCTTCCTGTGTTCTTAAATAAGCAAATTCCTCCAACATATCAATATCTGAAGAAAACGTTAAAGATTTGAGTAGAGAAACAATGATTGAGAACATTCTTTCTTATGCCTCACATCTAAAGCCACACTGCTGAAGGGAGAGTCAAAATGAAGTTATTGATGTACCTCATTATTAAAAGTGATAGAAAAGATCACAGCATGTATTCCTAATCCTCCACACACGGATGAGAAATGGCTTTTTAAAGTGAAGAACACATCCGTTAGTTTCTTTTCTTTCTTTGTTTCTTCATATGTAGCCAGAGGTAAAGAAAGCTGATTTCAAAATTCCCTGGGCTTCACTTCCTTTTTCTTCACTGCAGGTTATGAAAGCAGTGCAGACTGAGGCTGCACCTGAAGCAAGTGTCACCACGGTGGCACATTATCACCGTCTTCAGTTTTATATTTTGGTCCCTTATTTAGCTGCTTGTTTTGTTGGGTTTTTTTTCCTTTCCTTTAGCACCAGAGCTTATTTAGTTGTCTCAGATAGGAGTTAGACCCCCCCTGCTTCCTGAGGCCCATGGCTGGATGTCAATTTAGGTTAAACATTAAACTGTCCATTTGTGTATATGATGATCAAAATTTATGTCAGATATCTGAACAGATAAATCAGACATGCTTTGAATGAACTTTGGCATAGCTCATTATCTTACTCAACCCAAACATGCTACCTGCAGAAAGCATTTCACAAAAAAGAGCCAAAATCATTCAACTCTGAAGCACAGGTGTTGCTTTGTCTTTTGCGTTAACAGCCTTGTACATAATGCCCTGTATCTCTTAATGAAGAGAGTGCTGTCACTTGCATGAGCAGCCTAAGCTGCTGCTGTTTGTCTGAATGGAAATGCAACGGCAGTGTAGTTAAGGGTAGTCTCAAGCATCAGGGCAGGTGACGGGAGACATATTTACAGTTCATTGTGTACTGAGCCTACAAGAGGTTTTCATGGTATGAAAATAAATACAGAATATGATTTAGGGAAGGAGCTGCTGTTGAAACTACCAGCTTTTTCAATGCTACAGCACAGGATGTGAAAGACATTCTTGGTTAGAGAAAGGATACTTGTGACATAGTTGAAAAAATTCTCATACTGGAAGTTTCCTTGCTGGCAGATTTTGTTGATGGCTTTCAGGAACAAGTTCTCACCCCTTGGCCACTCATGCTGAAGCAGAACAACTACATGGCCCAGCGCCATATCATCTCTGCTGTCTGAGAAAGCTCTGAGCTTCAGGGAAAAAAGTTACATTCAGACAATCAGGAAACACATGTTGCTTTCAATAACATATAGGATTTATCTCGCCTAGACCTGTGCAAATACCAAAGTTCTTTAAAAGTATATATTGAGGCAGAATGAAATACTCTTCTAAAGTAGGTTGGCAACAACATATCAAATCCTCTCCACTCACCTAAAAGAGAAGTCTGAACAGAGACAAAAATTTTGAGATCTGTTCTATCTTCTCTCCTCAAAACTAAAACAAATAGAGAAAAAAAGAAAAAACAAACCCTCCTCCATCAACACTCCACTCCCACTCCAGAAAAAGACCCTCCACCAACCCATTTAGGTAAGAAGGACTGAGGCACAGCCCTTCAGTCAAAGCACTGGGATACCGCCATGCAGTTTCAGGATGCACAAACTAGGGCTTAATGACAAGAAAGCTCCAATTGACCCTATCTTACCTTGAAACAAGCTAACAACAGATGAAGGCAGTAAGGCATGATAGCTCTACTGGTACATGGCCAAAGCTTCAAATCAGACCCTGCAACAGAACAGTTCTTTAGGGGTCTCACGACAGATAGGTTGAAAGAAATTGAAATGGAGCAAAACAAATCCAAAATTGCCACATCTCAGGTAGGGAGGAAAGCTTTGAATGTAAATTATGAATGATTCAAAACATGAAGTTAAACATTTAAATTTTTTTTCTTCATTTCTCTTTTCTTGTGGTAGGACTTTGCCACCAATATACTTTAATAGCTACCAGCAAGAAAACCTCAATATAAAACCAAGAGGAAATCAAAAGCTTCCTTCCTTTTCATAATACAAAATTAGAAAAATTACATACTCAACCAGAACACGTGAACTAAAATTTAGCTGACACTGAATTTAGGGTAATAGCAGCTCCCTACCTTTCCTGAATTTTGACCTGACTTTAGGTTGCTCTTCTTGTACTTTACCTCCTTCTTGTATTGGAAGTAAAATACAGCACATGAGGTCAAGCACTTTTTCGCATGTTTGCTATAAAAAGAAGGGACATGATAATGCTAAATTTAAATTAAAGTTCTTAAAAAGCAGTTACGTTAATAATGATTTAAAATTTCAGACATCACAAAAGAAAAATCACAAAATTCTTTGTTAGAACTTGAATTGACTTAATACACAGTACAGTCTGGCTAAGCAAAAAGATTTAGCTGTCACTAAACAATCTCTGAGAGCCTACATACACCACTTTCATTGTAAAAAACATGTATTGGCATTTGTCATTTCAAGACAGTAAGATCAATATAACTCCAATCAAAAATTATTTTGTTTTGAAGTATTGAGTTTTCAAATTAATTCTTAGAATAGTTTGTAAAATTTGTTCTGTTCATCGTAAAAATAGAAAGGAAAATGGCAATCTGACAGCATGCTGGAAATTCAATGAATTTTTAATGCTATTTCCTAGTAAGAGGTCCGTGGGGATATATGATCACATTTCCAGTGAAAAAGTACTAAAGCGGAAGGGACAAAAGCACTTGCCTGGTAGTACTACGATGACGTTAGAGCCCAAGAGACAGAATCTNATCAACACCCAAATCTTAATTATTAAACAGACTATACATATATATAGAAAGAGTAGCTAATGGACAGTCAGTAATTGTGGCAGAAGTATAATGCTCCCTGTAAAGCAGATTTTTCAGCAGACCCTGGCTTATGTTTGGTATCATGTTGAAAGGAGGCTAATAGGAAAANACAGTAAGATCAATATAACTCCAATCAAAAATTATTTTGTTTTGAAGTATTGAGTTTTCAAATTAATTCTTAGAATAGTTTGTAAAATTTGTTCTGTTCATCGTAAAAATAGAAAGGAAAATGGCAATCTGACAGCATGCTGGAAATTCAATGAATTTTTAATGCTATTTCCTAGTAAGAGGTCCGTGGGGATATATGATCACATTTCCAGTGAAAAAGTACTAAAGCGGAAGGGACAAAAGCACTTGCCTGGTAGTACTACGATGACGTTAGAGCCCAAGAGACAGAATCTTTATTGTGAGTGCTGACACTGACCTCAGACCACCATGCACTACTGCAATATTAGAAACACAAAATGTGTATTGCAAGAGTAAAGCAAGTTCAGAGGTCAGGCTAGACAATATTGTTCTGGTGTCTCTCATACTGTCAATTAATAACTCACTCTCTTCTAAGATGATCACAGAAGTTCCTTTACCTTCCCCTACCACAGGAAGCCTGTACCTAAAAGAATTTCCCCTCAGAAAAAAAGAGCTAATTGAGTAAAGTTAGGGAATTCAAATTAAGGTTAAATTTAAAGACAACTCAAACACGTGTAGCCATGAAAAATTATAACTAACTCCCCAAATCTTAATTATTAAACAGACTATAGATATATATAGAGAGAGTAGCTAATGGACAGTCAGTAATTGTGGCAGAAGTATAATGCTCCCTGTAAAGCAGATTTTTCAGCAGACCCTGGCTTATGTTTGGTATCATGTTGAAAGGAGGCTAATAGGAAAATTCTAAGGAAAAAGGGAAATGGGAACTACAGGGCCAGCTGATGAAGCCCAGTGTGTGGAATGCTGTACCTACCCGATATTCTCCAAGGGCAAAGTGGCACGATGCTAACTGGATTAGTGCTCTCTGATTTTCTAAAGATCCTTGTCCTGTAATTTGCTGGGGAGAATGAGAGCCCTGAAGAGCTGCCAAGTGATGTAGGCTGCTAATTGCTTTTTTGTACTGCCCCTTTGAAAAAGAATATAAAAAAAACCACTGTTAGGGTCTTTTCTGTACAATAGGTAGAGAGATAGAAAAAAAAATTCCCTTACAGGAAGCTTTCAAAAAAGTGTCCAAGTAACAAGCCTTCACAATTTTCATCTAGACTAATAATTTCCAGTGATGAGTTGTGTAGAAGACTGTGGGTCAATCATTTGCAAGGCAGTCAGAAGACAAAGAAAATTCTGCTTTAAAACGCCAGTTTACATATTTGTAACTGAATCAAATAAATATATTCTCGAGTTAATTGTAACTTTATTTACACAAATAAAGTTTGAAATAGCTCTAGTTCAGGCACAAGTAGAGGCAAAAATAAAAGACCAGCAAAGGAAAAATAAAGAATGAGCTTTCTTCTGTAGATGTCAGTCTAATTTCTTTGGAGAAGGACAGATGTTAACTGAGACACGTTAAAATCTTCTACTGTCTTTTCTCTGATTGTGTTCCAATATAGTGTTCTGACAGACTAATAAAATGCACTTATCTTCCATAACACTATGTATATATCCACTGGTCAAAATGCCAACATAGATGTCTTTTCCATAGCCAAAACTAGCTGGACTCAAACAACAGCTCAAACAGGGACAGGAATATCCAAAGTAGAGTACCTAGCTTGTGGTGCACAGTGTAGTTCCACCCTCAAAAGGGTCATACTTTCAGGCATAAAATCAGTGGACACTATAAGCACTGAAACTGGCTAATCAGAACTACTATTTACTAGAGGGAAGTAAATTGCTATTTACTAGAAGAAAGAGTAATTAAGAGCAATACAATGGTGGTATTTTTCCTAGTTTATACCATATTTTTTTTACCTGGTAGATGATCATATCTGTAAGAAAGATTCTTAACCAAAGCCAGGTTTCTGTCTTCCACGACAAACAAATTCTGGTGAACGCTGTGTTAAGTGGTTAGAGAAGAAAAAGTAAAAGAGAATATGAAACATTTCACAGCTTTGGGCTAAAAATCAATAACATCTATAAAAAAGCTGAATTTAAAAATTGAAAAAATGGCACTAAAACAGTAAGAGTATGAAATCCTTCACATACAGAATACTCTCTTCCTATACACTCATTTTTTGATTACGCTTCTCTTCAGTGTCCAACAAACCTAAAAGCAGCTAGGTGGTACTGTTTGCCTACTTTTTAGATGAGAAGTTTTTTTCAAGATTATCACATCAGAAAGGGAGACACAGTAAAAACACGTGTTCTTAATCATGGACTAAAGCAGCCATCAGAAGCACACCCTCACTGAGCATTATCAGCCCTACTACCAACCAACTGCTCCAAGAGAATAAGCAGTTGAGGGTGAATAAGCAAAGATGCATCAAGAATGAAATACAATACAGGAACAAAACATTCAGAAACACAACTGACAAAGCTTCTGGTTGGAACTTCTATCGGAAGTACTCAGGACCCAAAGCAATTTCAATTTTAAGGATTCATAATGGCAGGAATGTTATTTTAACAATAAAAAAAATGATTTCTACACAGAGCAATGAAGTCTAAATGCAATTCTAAATGCAGTTACCTTACCTTTGTCAAGTGATTCCAGAGAATAGAGCAGCTCCCAGCTCTCTCTTGCCAGTTTGAAACTCTCTAATACTTCAATGGAGTTTGCAAGATCAACCTTGTTTACTGTAATGTGGCGACTTCTTGCCTTCCCAGAAGAATCCTCATCATCTGAGCTCTGCTCACAAGTCAGTATAGAACAAAAATATTAACTTCTTAATTTATACTTATTTCAGAGGACTCTAAAGCCACAGGAGTTCCACTGAACACAAGACAATAATTATGTATAGAGGTGCCAAGGTCCTAGTTTAAGTGATTTTTCACTTAGCTTGTTTTAAGGTTAGACCAATCTGGTTTGCTGCCAAGAACTCAGTGGCATAATGTGATGAGCAATATCCCAAACAAATTTATTCTGTTAAATGTGGTGTAGCACCACTGAGCTTCAGCCAGATTATCTGTTGAAGTCCATACACACTTTGCATTTTAGCACTCAGTTTAAGCCTACAGTGCAGAATGCAAAAGCAATCCTTGTGTAAGTGTGTACTTCTACCAGCAGAGAAATTCTATAATTAGTAGTTTTCTACCATTAAAGCAATAGATATATTGGCAGTTCCAATCATGACAAGTAAGTTACTTCGGAAGTTTACCTGTAGAACATCTGACTGCTATAGCTACCTTTTTAAGAGCCTCTGCAGAACCCCTTCAAGTTAAAGCACTCACAGCAGTTCATATGTGTCTACAGAAATTGCTGCAAAAATGGCTTTATTCTTGCTTTAGAAAAAAAATGTTTGAAAATTGTGGTCATTAACAGCTAATTCGGGGTAGGTCTAAAAATATGTCTTTTACATCTATGTCAAAACCACTGTTGTTTAAATTCCAGTATGAATTAAAAAGTCTAGAAAAGTTACCATTGTTTTTTCTCTTCCTTCAGCAAGTTTCCTCTTTTTGTGTATGTGTTTGTTACGATCAATATCTGTATCACCATAGATGTTGGGGACATCCTCGAGAAGAACCAGTGGAGTTTGGTTTGGAGCATTTGGACCTGGATTTAAAGATAAATTAATTCACAATTGCTCTAAACTAATCTGAAAGGTCTTATGCCTACAGCAATACAATTTTTTTTTCCTTCACAAATAATGACTATAATGCTAAAGAAAACAATCTGAAATTAAGTTATTTAAATTGCTTAAACAATGCTGGTAAAGCTATGGTTTCTTCAAAGCAGCAATACAGTGAAGGTCATAGTGCATTTACCAGAGACATCACCAGAGTTTAATTGAGAACTTCAGAATATTTTTGAATCCCTTTCTTCTGGAGCAGTCACAAGATATACTCTGGCAGCAGGTGTTCTCTGATTGAGCATTATTTGCTTTTATAGAAGTACGATTATTCAACAGATGAATGGCCCAAATGGCTCTGAAGTTAACAGCCACAAATATGACGAAGCACAGCAATGCTTTCAAAACATTTCTCATGAGAAGCCAAAGCAATATACTGACAGGCACTGACCCCAGAAAGAAGTATATGTACTTTATGACAAGATTTCCCTAGTAGGATCACTCAGAGTCAGCTTTGCCCCCAGTGATTTCAGTAAACAGAATTAAACCTTTAGTTGACTGCCAGAGCTCATATTCACTTCCAAAAGATAGAAAAGCCTCATTTTGAAACACAGAAAACAATTTCTACTTTCACTGGTGTCACAGAACATCCAGTGGGATCTGGTACCTGTTATTTCAGACCCTAGTGCTTAAGTTTCATTAGACATAAAATAGGAACAATTCTTCTTAATCTCAAACAACACTGATATGTGATCACTACTGAGGCAGCTTTCCTTCCAAAAACATTTTCTCCTTTTGCACAATCAAGTTGCATACAGATATGCAAAGCTCAGTCAAAGAGAAATATAAAGGAAAGAGGAATCCTTTTATCTGTTTTCTCTTTCTGAAATCACTGCCAGGTAAGACAGTAGTGCAAACAAGTATTTTCAGTTTGTGCATTTCTTCTATTTGCAGCAAGATATGAGGCTAAGGCCTCATTCATAACTGCAAAGAACTAATTTGAGAGTTTAGTAGAAGGACACTTCATTTCATCTCTTGACATAAAAGAGCTTCTATTGAGCTTTTCCCATCTACTCAAAAGTGATGTGTAAAGAGCTCACTACAACAAAAGTTCCTGTTAAAAGAAACAGCCAATCTGCTCTATTTAACAAATACAAGTCAGTAAATACCACCACTGAAATGTCACCTACACAAAGGCTACAACATATTGGAACCACCTCTCCTGTACCATCATCTATTCCACTGTGTTGGAATCTAACCTGTGTGAACTGAAAATAGAGCCAAGACATAATGCAGAAGATTCATATCTGTTTCTCATGGATGCAAAGTACCACAACTGGGATGCTGGAAGAGTTTCACCACTAGAACCTCAAGAGCTGTCTAGTTTTAACACCTGGGAAGAAAAAAATTGGGGTTTTCTTTTACTCATACTGATGTAAATTAATGCCAGCTAAGTGCTTTGCTTTCCAAACTTTACAAGTGTTCTCCTCCCAGCACCAGAAGTGCACTGTAGTCTAACACAGAACTTCCAGTCCTAAAACAAAAGAAAATCAATTCTCACTCTTGAGGGGCTGCAGACCTTTTACAGTACTGAAAGTTACACACCCATACAAAGAGAAGCGTTGTGGTTTTCTGTCTGAGCTCTAGAATCTAAGCTTACAGAGTTTTTAATTGTTTTCTAGCAGAGAGTGTTATAAATAAACCCCCAAATGCATCAGCCCAAATAGCAACCCCTGCCAAGCCTGCAGGCAGCCTCAAAGTTATGAGAGGTGTGAATTGCCTCATTCATTTCTCAAGTCTCCAGCAAAGCAGATACAAATTATGTAATAGAAATGTGCTGAAAAGTTTTCCCTCGAAAGGCTTCTTGCAAATCCATGCACATGAGAAGAGTTACAGATCTAATCCTTGCAGATTGAGGAGGAGACAGTGTTTTTCTCTACAACCATGCTTCCAAAATATGTAGGATTCTACATTTCTATAGTAAGCCCTCCAGAGAGAAGGAGGAAAAATTCTAATGATAGAAAAGATATGAAAGGCACTGAATACAACTGGACTCAATCTTAAAGCAGAAATGAGTTTAAAAGATGTCTTGGAAATACTTTCCTGATATCAGAAAATGACATAGGGTTCCAAAAAAGCTGCACCAAAGGAACTGTGCTCTGTGACCTCAGTATATGCTTTTTCTGGTGGTTCAGTCAGAAAACATGAGCTTTGAAATACTCAAGTGTACAACTTAGAAAGGAATATTTTCACTAGTTCTTTACTTCCTTTCTTCTTTAACTTGGAATCACCTGAAGTATCCCCCTACCCCACCACAACTCTTCTTTCCTCTGGACAGAACAAAAAACTCAACTCATCAGTTAATTAGTTCCTGTATTTGTTAAAGTGACTCTGTGTTCTTTGCATACCAGTTGCCATGTTGCTTGTCCTCTGAGCTTAGCTGTCTAATGGCATTGTTCAGCTGATCACCCAACACTCCGTACAGTTGTTTAAAACCCATCATTTGTATTTACTGCTTCCTTACTCAAATGATCATTTGCTTCAGTATATGAAATGTGATGAAAGTTATGATCACAACACACAGAATTAAAATTGTAATTTTAACATGAATCAATAATTGTAGTGTAAATAAATACTAATTACCTATGGTGACAATTGTTATTGTTGCAAGGAATTTCCTATCACATTACTAAGAGTTGAAAATTCCTCTGTGATGCTGTTTATTTCAGTAAGTTCTAAACAAAATGGAGCTTAAAAAACTTCCCTCACTTCTGGGCAACCCCTGAAAAGTCCAATCAATCCCAAAAGAAGCAGTCCAAGGTGTTCGAAGCAATCTGGTATGTCCCAAATGCAGATGTGAGTGGGTAGGAAAATGCACATGTAACACACATATGTTAAACATACAATTAAAGAATTTTTTTACAAATTAGGAGTAATGTGCAAAACACATCTCAAAGATTATGCTTAAACTACATAAAGAAAGCCAAGTTGGAAACTTGTGAATGTCAGGAAATCTCTTCCTATTCAGCTTTTATCTGCTAAATTACAAATTTGTTCTGTGTTCCCAATGCAAAGATATCTTCACTTATTTTCTTTTGACTGAAGGAAAGCAGGAAAATGTCAGCTTCAAAGAAACAAAATCAGAGGAGAAAATGAAACAAACGATGCTCATGGAAGAGCAGGAATCAACCCTAGGGGTGTTTCTCATAACACCTGATCTGTTACTTTTCTCTTTGCTAGGCAATCAACTGCTGCTGGCCAAGGTTGAAACCACAATGCTAAGCTAGATTAATCTTCGGTCTGTTTCACTGCATATTTGTTACAAAAGCTTGAGAGAATCACAAGTTGCAACAACATGTAAATATTGCTTTGTGAGATGACAGTTTCAAAAGACTAATGAGAGATTTTTGAGATACTAGCAATGAAATCACCAAGAACTCATTACAGAAGGTGAAACATTAGAAACCAACCTTGAAAGAGTGATGGCTGGATGTTGCTGACATACTGAAAAGCATTTTTGAAGAACACCAGCATCGTGGAATACACTACTTGATTCTTATATTTAATGTGAGCTTCACTATCAAAGTTACTGATGTATCTGCAGAGATCTTTCATTCGATGCAAAATATCACCATAGCTTCTGAGGGGAAGAGAGACAACAAGAATTCAGGATGTTACACAGACTCTGCAACTGAAGAAAAGAATGCCTAGTGAATATGAAAATCTCAATGTTCCTGCTGAGGATATCCCCCAGCATCAAGTCAGTGGAGGCTGGGAATACATGCTAGTGAAATTTCACAAAACATTTACCATGTTTCTCTTTACTGAGGTACATAGGGGTGGACACCCCACAGCACTATAGTGCTTATGCATGACTTTCATCATCAAAAGTTGATTTTAAAGACTAATTTGAAAGTGCTCTCTAGAGCCATGTTTTTGCTTTACATTGTACAGTCTTGAAAGAAAAGCTGCTGTGAACTTACACAAAATGTTTTTGGGCTAAAATTGTTCTTCAATGAGAATTGTTCTTATTAAGAATTAAAAAGCCAAATTCTCCACGAGGGGAAATACCCAGCAAAGCAGAGCTTTCTTACCTTCTTCCCTTATCCATTTGCCACTCACACCTCATTCCCACCACAGACAATATTTTAAATAGCCTCTCCCAAGGATCTGTAATCTGGGATGATTTATCTGTGAGACCATCTATTACATATTTCTGAGAGCTGCGCTTGCTTGGAGACATAATATCAGAGGAATCTTGTGAACCTAGGAAAACCAGCACATTTTTCTCTTCATAAAGAAATCAAACAAATTGATTCATTTTCAATAAGAAGACATGTAAAAATTATGTTGGAGCTTTCAGGGTAACCATTCTTTACAAAGAAGGCTAACAGGGAGGAGAAGGCATTTCTGCCTCTTCGTACAAGAGAGCTGATAGGCTGGATAACAACATCTTGGACATTTTGTCCCATTTTGTATGCTGAAGCATTATGAGCATCATGACGAAGTAGTTGAAGCACCATGATTTTGGAATCAAAGAACTAAGAAACACTAAATACTACTATTAATCCTTGTTTATGGGATACATTACATAAAAACAATGCATTTTTTATTTATGGACATCAGTGATACCAAGACACATTCTAAGAAAGCTTGATGATGTAAAAATATTCTTACCTTGATATTGACTTTCTGTCTGTGTAGATCTAGTTACGTAGTTAATATAAAATTCCGCTGCTTTATTCAGATATTTATACAACAAGCTGGCAGGAAGTCGTACATCAGGGTTGTTAATTATCAGAGGAAGAATATCACAAACTAAAATAGAAAACAAACAAAAAAAATCCTTTACGTTTGTGGGGGGTTTTGTTCTATTTCTCCTATATAAGGTTTCTCAATGAGCAATGGGAGCCTTCATCTCTGGCTGACTATACACCACAAAGAACCTCACATGAATGGTTCTAGGACCAATTTGTACCATATGCTCAGCCTGGACTAACACAGCCTGAGCCTCTTGTGACTAAAGCAGTTTTCTAATCATAGTACCATGACAGAAGTTTACGGATCTCAGAACTCTGCCATACTAAAATGGTGCATAGTAAAACAAAAACATTAGTATTTTCTTACCAAATAATTTTCTAAAACAATTCACTGGAGATTCTTGGTCTTCAATACTTTCAGTGTCTAATAATGTTTCTCCAAGGCCTACCTGTGTGAGTAGANCCTTTAAACCACAACAAGATGAAAATCAAACACTAGACCAGTGGTTTTAGAAACTTTTTGAACTGCAATTCAGTGGGGTTGAACAGTAATTCAGTAACAATTCTCTTTATGGCAACAGAATGTACAAGTCTCCAAACATATAGTTAAACAAGCCACACTTAATAGCAGATGAAAAGCAATACTAGAAGACAGCTAAACAATACCAAGAGAAAAACTATGCATGCAATTGTGTCAGCAAAGACAGACAGCTGAAAGTGATATATGACTGATATTCTTTCATTTACGAAACAAAGGATTGCTTTATTTGCTTTCATTTCTTTTCTGCCTAATCTCTTCCTGGTGCAAGCTCAAGATACAGCAGTCTGAACTATTAGCCACAATTAAACATGAATAAAAAATCCACCCTCTCACTAGGCAAAGGCAAACAGATTTCAGCAAAATCTAAAAAAACCAGAGTGCCAATATCCTGAATAGTTACTATGAGCTTCTCTTACCCCATGTTGCACCACAGTCTCTGGGAAATGCCGCAGAAGTAGAAGGAGCATTTCTGCCCTTTCTAATGTGTTAAAGCACTGCTCTGTTGCCTTCAGGAGCATTTCACACTGCACCCGACCAGGATGGGTCTCAAATAATCCTTAAAAAGAAAGAAAACATTTAACTTGTGTCTGAATTGTAAAGATGACTGATAAAGCGTAAAAGACCATCAACATCAACTTACTATGCTGAACAAAAAGGGATTTCCTTATGCTTTTTTCTGCTTTTAATATACATACCTGAAAAAAATGTCCGTTCCTTTCAGAGAAGACCAAATAAATATTTATCTGTGTTTATTCAGGTGTAAGGAACTTGAGTTGACAAGACTGCTAGTAAGTGAAATACTCAAAATCCTAATACTTAAGTATTTGACATTTTAAGATGCTTTTTCAAAACTGTTAATTTATTTTTTACTTACATTCTACTTCTACAATTAATACTTTCATTACTAAAAAGTTGGGTTTTTTCAATTTAAACATCCAGTGAGACACTAAAAAGAAACTCATATATTCTCCCTGTATGTTTTACGTATTCACTCTGAAAAATAAATACACCCCATGAAAAATCAAATGTTTTTTTAACTGGAATATCCTTAGAGCTTCCGAAGCATGTATTCAAACAGAACAGTAGATAATAGTTTGTCAGGTGTAAAACCTGCTTTCAAAACTGCCTGTGGTTGCCAGCAGTAAATGCCAAGCCCTTCTGGACAATTAATTTTCATATCCCTCACTACATAAATAAGAATTCACCCCATTTTTATGACCATTCATTGTTCTCTGCAATCTGTGGGACAATGATTTATAAGTCCCATTCCACTTACTTCCTATTCAATTGCTCTTCTATGTGCTTCTTGTTCCGGCAGAGTAAGTCTACCCATATCAGAGACAAAGCAATGGGAATCAGCTTGTCACGTCCCTTTGTTTTTCCTAAGCCTAACTATACCAAATGAAGTCTCTAAGGCTGAATTGAGGAAAAAAAACAAACCCTGCAGTCCACAGGCAAAGTTAGGAAAACTGAAATTTACTTGCCAAACTAGATAAATGATCAGAGGGCTTATCTTAAGATTCCTTCAGGATAGAATCCTTACCTCTTAAAAACTGTGTCTGCTTGTCCTGGGAGTCATTCCTTAATGCTGATGTAATAACGCTGATCTCCCTCCATACAGCAGGCTGGTCTGGAAAATTCACAAACCTGTAACAAAGTTTGAGGCAAGGAATGCAGAGTGATCTCAAAATCTGTCTCAAAGACAAAACCTTCCCATAAATGTATGTGTTTGGGCAAAACAGAAAATGAAACTTTCCTTTTGGTATTTATTCTTAATTAATTAGACCTTTTGTGCTTAATATAGCCACACGGATTTTCAAAAACACTAAGTTTATAATTTTTGAAATCCCGACATGTATTTGTGCAGAGAAGGGCAGTGCAGCTGGTGAAGGGTCTCGAGCACAAGTCTGATGAGGAGTGGCTGAGGGAGCTGGGGGTGTTCAGCCTGGAGAAAAGGAGACTCAGGAGTGACCTTATCACTCTCTACAAGTCCCTGAAAGGCAGGTGTAGCCAGGTAGGAGTTGGTCTCTTCTCCGTGGTAACCAGTGACAGGACAAGAGAACATTGTCTTATGATGCACCAGGAGAGGTTTAGGTTGGACATTAGGAGGCATTTCTTCACAGAAAGGGTGATTAGACATTGGAGTGGGCTGCCCAGGGAGGTGGTGAAGTCACCCTCTTCACCCTCTCCAAGGTGCTTAAGGAAGGGCTGAACATGGCACTTGGTGCCATGGTCTGGTTGACAAGGTGGTGTTTAGTCATAGGCCAGAGTCAATCATCTCAGAGGTCCTTCTCAAACTGATTCTGGGAAAGGAGCACCTGGGATAAAGGCAGAGTTCCAGCTCTGATTACTTACATGTCGTAGAGCAGCCTGCCTGCAGATGCTGTCCTTTCAGCATTCCTTTCAATAGTGTACATCTCATACTTCAGGAGCAAGAACAGAACATCACACATTAGTCCTTCCACTCTAAAAATCTGCCCACGATTTGCCACAGCAGTCTGCATAACAGAAAATTAAAGGAGTGCAATATTTGCTGAGAAATTAGGAAGCACACTTAGACTACCTAATCACACATTAATTTAAGCTTTAAATTTTGCATGACAACATACTTAATATAAACATTATCAACACTAACAACCTTCTAGTATCTAAAGGAAGCCAACAGAGAAGGACTTTTCATCAGGAAGTGACAGGCCAAGTAGCAATGGGTACAAACTGAAAGACAGAACTTTAGATTATATATTATGAATAAATTCTCTAGTGTGAGAGTGGTGAGACGCAGGCACAGGCTGCCCAGAGAAGCTGTGGATGTCCCATCTCTGGAAGTGTTCAAGGCCAGGCTGGATGGAGCTTGAAGCAACCTAGTCCAGTGGGAGGTGGCCCTGCCCATGGCAAGGGGGTTGGACTAGATGATCTTTAAGGTCCCTTCCAACCCTTAACATTCCATGGCTCTGTGAACACTCTGGCTTAACTTTTACACAAACTGAAAACTTAGAATTCAAAGAGTTCTTTGACCAAAGTATGTACCCAGACAAATGCAATGCAAAGCCCCCAAGCTGCTACAAAAGCCATAATCAGGAGAGGTACTTTAAATAATAATAGTAGTAGTAGTAGTAGGGGGTTTTGTTTTGTTATTTAACCGCGAAGTCACCGCGGCATCCAGCGGCCCCGCCCCTCCCCGCCCCCATTGGCCGAGCCGCCTGTCAATCAGGCAGGGCCGCAGAGAGGCCGCCCGGGGTAGGCCCCGGTACCGAGCGTGTGCGACAGCGGCGGCGCTCACTTGTATGTTGAAGTCGGCGGGGTAGAGGCTCCGCGCCGTGATGAGCCACGCCTTGGCCGCCCACAGGTCCCCCGGCACGAGCTCCCGGGCCCGCTTCACCAGGAACTCGCAGTCCCCCTGCGCCGACAACTTGCGCCCGGCCCAGCCTGGCTCCGCCCCAGCCACCGGGCGGCGCGCATGCGCCACGGCGCGCCCGGAGCCGGGCTAGCCCGCACTTCCGCCCCACCCAGGCACGGCGCGCCCCCTCGCCGCCATCTTGGAAGCGGGCAAGTGATCGCCCGTCCGCTGTGCCGGGCCGAGGTAAATCCCCGATGTGAGCGGCAGTGGAGCGCTGCCTTGCTAAAGCTGGTGTTCCTGCAAGTTAAAGCCCATTCTGAAAGCCCAGGCATTGTTATCTGGGCTAGTAGTTCTCAAAAGTTCTTACAGTCCACTACCAAAGTCACCACTGGCAAATGCCAAGGAAAAGCAGGACCTTTCACCACGGATGTGCACCTACCTTTCAGCAGCTTGGAACTGTCTTGTTTCTTACCATCAGATTTTAGTGTTAGGACCCTTGATTACAAACCTAACCCTTCATGTTATTCAGTAGGAATTCTGTTTCTTTCCTTGTCACTTTCTTGTTTGCTCCTTTCAAGTAGACTCTTCCTTTCTGATGTTGCAACAGACCATACAGACTCTGTCCATGGGGACTTCCACTGATCAAATCCATAAATCTACACATTTAAGAGTTAGTGCAATAATCCCTTCAGCAAACAGTTTTAACAGACATGTAACCTCTGTTACAGATTAAAAGCAAGGTCCTTGTTTTCCGGCTGAGGTGACTGTGGCCATTCAGAAAGGTGACAAAGCCAAAGCAGAAAGTCAGCCCCTCATAAAACAGGTGCCTTCTCTTCTTCTCCTGCTCTTTTTATCAAACTACAAACTGCTGTAGGATGGCACAGGTCCTCAAAAATGGCCTCACAGCTCTGCAATCTCCTGCAAGTGCAGCAGTGTTAATCACTGGCTGGTGTGTAGGTCTACCCAGAGCTCTTCCCTGTGCACCTGTGCAGTTGTATACAGCCAAATTTGATTGGGAAAAAAAAATAATTTAATAGTTTTTCATTGTGGGACTGAATATGGTAATAAATTTGTGTATTTAGTGTCTTTGGAAATTGCCCAGCAAGAGCTGATGTGTTGGTTGAGGGTCCCCATATGCTGCTTGTGAGGCCAGAATCAGGATGCTGCAGGAGTGAAATGGATGGCAGGGGATTACCAAAACTTACTTTTGAAAATTAATGGATGTGTAAGGGGTTCCCTGAAAAATTGCTGATGCAGAATCACCCCTAAGATATCAGCTAAGCAGACAGATAGCAGGTTTTGAACCAGTTTCACAAGGAGTCCTGAAAGCAAGATGTTGCTGTATTTAATCCACTAGGAAAAAGGGATAACTTCCAGTAAATTAGAAGCACTCTTTTATATGTTTTTTCTTGTGTGTGTGCCTGTGCGTCCTCTGGACACTGGATTCTTTTTTTATATTTATTTTAAAGCTGTAAATAATCTGGGGGTTTTTTCAAATAAAATACTGCTGCCTCTTGCGGAGATTTGTTGAATCCTTGCCTCTGCATTCCTAATGCTCCATGTGTTTGCCAGTCCACTCAGCCCTTCCAGGAAAGGAGGAGTTGAGAGTCCAGTTTTGTATGATACAAACAGTGTAACTTGAGGGAAGAGAAGTCTGAAGGGGACATAGACAAAGGTAGTTGGGGCTTGGAAGAGTTTAAACCTAAGAAAGGACTTACATTAAGGCTACCCAACCCCTGGACTTAGGAAGTAAAACTGTTTGCTCTGTGATCCTCTCATAGATAAAAGATAGGCAGCAGGATCCGACTTGCAGGGGACTGGGGCAAGTGATTCCACTGAGCAAGCAGGAAACACCATCTATGTTTCATTTGAGGATGGGAGGAAGAGGAGCCCTGTGGTTCTTCAGAATATGGGCCCTGTGTCTGCAACAGCTGACATAGGACGAGTATTTGAAGGTGCTTGGAATATAAACTACAGTTTTTAGCCAGGTCAACTATTTAGAGCCATTGCTGTACTAAACTTGAATTACTGATGTGCCTATGGCACTGCATGCTTATCTCTCATTGCTGGAGCTAAGCATGTAGGTGGTGGTGGGGTTGGGCTGTGTCTGTCAGGATCTGAAGCTTCCTCTCCACTTTAAGTGGCATTCCTGAGTTCTTGCTCAGATTGTGTTGTTTTGATTTCCTCAGTGCAGGACATGCTGAATCTCAACGTTTTAGCCAGACAATTGGAAGTGCACACAGCCTCCTTCCTGCAGGAATACAGGACTCAGCTGAAATGCCTACATGAGCCTTGTTTTTCAGGAAGAGGCGTTGTGACCTTCTATAGCAGGAAAGAGGCAGCATTGACCTCAAGGCAGCTGAGTCATCTCACCTTGTGAAGGATGATTTTTCTCTGGGAAGATCATCCCATTTTTTGAGGAGGGCCTATGAATAACAGAGAAAATGCTTGCCATGCAGTGCAATGATGCAGGAATGCTTGATGCAGGCAGTGTAGCTGCTGCAGCACAGGGACAGATACATGATGTGAGCAAAGGCCATATTGTAGACCTTGGTGGTAGCACTTCAAATTCCTTCTGCACCACAAAAGCAAGGCTCCATGAGCCAGGAGAGTGTTTGGAAGGCGTTAGGTTGGCACTTGGCAGCGTCAAAGGGCTTTGAATGTTATTCTCCACCTTCTACATTTCTGGATCAGTATAATCCCAGCAGATAGCTTTCCTGGCTTGGTGCCGTAGGCTGCTGCCACTCACACAGGACTGGTGTATTAACAGCAAGTCCTAAGGGCACATACATTGGGTTTTAGGTATGGGATAAAGTGGTCTACCATGTGGCAGAGCAAAGGTTGGGATAACTGCTGTGCTAAATGGTGTGGGCTTGAATTGATAGCCGCTCCTTAGGCCTGGGGAGCAGGAGTTGATGTCTGGCGTGGGTAACAAGGAAGCTAAAGCTTTGCATAATACTGAAAAATTTGAAAAGTGTCATCTTCTTAACATTTTCTGAGTGAGGCCTTGGAGAAGTCTGTGTTGATCTAGCAGTAGTGGAGTCTACACAAAAATGAGGGATCATGCAAAAGGTTTTGTTATTTTTAAAGATTTTTTTATCAATTCTATGTCCTTTGCTTTGTACAGAGGAATTACTACTGACATGAGTTGTCTGGGCTTCCAGTCACTGAGAATTCTCAGTGTCTTCTTTGTCCCTTTCAGCTGAAAGACACTAAATTGAGATTGGATGACTGGATGATAGATAAGAAGGGAAAAACAAAAGGAGATTGGGAACCCAAGAGTGGAACAGCAAGGGATGTGTGGGAACCAATACAGCCCTATCCATAAAGTGATATCTGTTAATGACCTCATAGATGGCAATATCATACAAATGCTTATGTTTTATGTTTTAACAGATCTGGTAGCTTCTCCCAAAATGACAGGAAGGAGATCTTTGACTCTGAAACTGCAGTTGACAGTTGAATCCAAATTATGGCTTCAAAACACTGAAGTTGGCCACAGTCCACTTAATTTCTCTAATAGCCTAAGGCAGATTTTAATAATTGACCTCATTTTCACAGAATCAAAATAGTTTAGGTTGAAAGGGACATCAGGACATCATCTGGTCCCGCCATCAGCTCAACAAACAAATAAATGTACTTTTATGATACTAAGATAAACAAAAAATCCATTTCAAAAGAAGAGAAAATATTACCAGTTTCCTTCAGCCTGCAGTTTGACAGTGATGAGTGGTGGGGAGTCTGGATTTATAGGGGGAAACATTTAGGTAATCTTATGAGCAGGTGTTGTTATTATGAGACGTGTTAAAATACCTGCCCAGCTTTTAGGTCTGGGAAACTGAACCAGATTGTAATAATCTTCCACACAGCACAGACAGCATTATTAATCACTCTTCTCTCATACAGCCAAAGCTACACCCATATGACTCCAGTGACACTACAGCTAGGGCTTTGGACACAGTGAGTTGTCTGGTGTTGTGAGAACACAATAAAGAAGCACACTGCTTGGTGCACAAATAGAACCTTGCATTAATTTTACAGTTAAAAGCTTAGAAAAGGCTGTATTTCACTCTAAGTTGAAAGTACTTTTTGCAGAAACTTAGTCTGTCATTTATGGAAACACTTTTTAGGAGAGAAATTCATTTTCATTTGGAAAGATTTCAAGGGAAGCTGTTAAAGAAGTAATTTTTCAATACAGACGTTCGCTAAGTAGAGAAAGAACACAAATAGAGAGAATTTAACTCCTGCATATACTTCCTTTCCTTCTGCTGGCTTCCCACATATTGAGGCTCATAATGTCCCTTTGGCAACTCTGAAAGATGTATAAATAGAAGAGAAATTCTAAATTAACCAGCTGCATATGTTTGTTCCCGCTTTTAATTCTGCAGTCACGTTGAAAAGTGCATTCCACGGTTTGTATTTTCCCTTTNTGTCCTTTAAACCACAACACAATGCTGTCCTTTCTTGCAAGTTTTTTCTGTGCACATGTTGCAGGCATTCATCACCTTGTCATTTGGAGTGGCACTCATCTCTAAAAATGTTGCTGTCTGCAACTTCTTTTTGGGAAAGCCATTGTGGGTTCCCTTTGTAGGCAGTGAAGCCCAGAAGGCAGTTCAGCAGACCAGATGCAGGTTTGAGTAGGTTGAACTGTGCTCTGAATGCCTTTGCTTAGGTCTCCACGGCTTGTGAAAGAGATGCAGGGCGGTGTCCTCACCTGCAGAGATCTGTGGGGCAGTTTCCTGTATGTGGTGATGAATGTGGCTTTACTAATGTTTAACCAGGGTGCTCGGTGTCCTTACTCCGTTCACTGTATGTACACGGTCTCAGCCTCTAAAGATGGCCTCAGTGATGGAGCCGTCATTCCCATCATTCCCGAGAGGGATGGTTCATTCATCCCACATAGCTGCAGTCTCTGGTGGCTCCCCGAGCTCTCTGCACTACACAGAGAGCTAGGCAGCAGCATATGACTGCTGATTTCCTTTAATCAGAGAGCACTGCTGGGGCTACAACCTCCCAATGGAATTGCATTAGAGGTTTCCTCTCTAAGTACTGTGCCTTTCAGGAGTTGCTTTCCAACAGCACATTGAATGGTCTAAGTGGGGAAGGGAGTTTCAGCAAGCAGTAAGTCATCAATAGCATCCTGCTCTAAAGCTGAGGTAATGATGGCTAGTTTGAGTGTGCCTGCATTTTCCCCAGGTGCGTGCAGGCCTGCTCCCTGAATGCAGGTATGTATATCTGTGCAATTGCCCTCATCGTGTGCAGCCAAGCCAGGAGAACAGCATGTTTATAAAACTGTCCTTAAGAGCGATTGCCTCTTGAAGGAGCAGAGCCCATATAAGAGGGGTGGGACTGTCTCCAGCCAGCCAGCCCTGGGAGACGATGCTGAGAGCATATTGAAAAGCTGTCTTCAGCAAAAGCTTGCCAGTTTAACAACTCTGTTCACTGTTCCTATTGCACAGTGGGCTCTTTGACGCAACAGAAAGAGCTGCCTTNTTTTTTTTTTTTTTTTTTTTTTTTGCTTCCTTTTAAATCCGCCTGGCCAATTTAAAGCTTGTGGATATTTCTTCCCCCTCGGGGAAAGCTTATGTGAGGATTTTCTTTTTTAACAGTTCATTCCGTAAAACCATTTTTTTCCTTGTTTGCTGTTAGAAAATGTTGGAGCTGAACATAAGGCTTTTATTGCAGGTCAGTGACTGAGCTCTTGACCAAAGCATTTAACATTGGAGTGTCGATTTAGCAAGCACTGTAGTTTGGGAGGAAAAAGCAAATTAATAAGGTTGTATCATGTGAGCCCATGTGTGCCTACTACTGGAATAGGAATCTTTTAAGGTCGTCAGTGTCTGAGTTCTGTGTGGATGAATTTACAATCTTCCTTTTGTAGACAAATTATCGCATTAATATTTTAGTGAGAATTGAAGTGATATCACATTTAAGTCTATATTATCTATTTCCTGAATGTCTCTACTCCCTTAAAATGCAATCAACCATACTGTAAATTTCAAATATAAAGTTCTTGTCTTTTTATTTTGCAAGGATTGTCTTTTTGAGATTTAATTTTTTATTTCTTCTTTTCTGCACACTTTACTGGGAAGCATGTTATTTCTGGGCACATGTCTCTGTAGGGAAGATAGTTATTTGATATTTTGTATTTCTTCTTAGATTGCTATCAAGGGAGCTAAGAAAGTATGTAGGCATATTGTTAATGTCTCTCTTCAAGCTGTATTTGAGGTAAGGTAATTTTTTATCCTTATCTCTGAAATTAGAATATGAAGTAGATGCAGTAGTATTTATTTTCGTTATAGTTACTAGGATTATCCTGTTGCTATTTGTTTTTCTTATTCGTAAAATGTGTTTATACTTTTCACAATGCTGTTCCTTGTCTATGTGACACTTAAAACCCTTTATTTTTATTTAAACAGTATCTACTACATATCTGCATGTTCCTATTAGTTTGTGTACTCTAGATCAATGAAAGACCATTTTTGTAATTGCTTTGGTTTTTTCCTCAATGCTTATCACATGTCGATTTCTTGCCCTGGGTGGGCAATTCTTATGCAAACTTTGTAAAACTGAATTTCAAATTGTTTCCACTGTGAATCACTTTCCTTGTAAGAGAATAACTTTTATGGGAATGTTTAACTTAAGTAGAATTGTGTTCAAACATATACAATGTATTTTTCCTATGTTCTTTTTTAACAGCAGTCCAAATAAAATAGACAAATAGTTATTCACATCAAGCTGTTTACTTCCTTGTCTACTTAATGCTGCTTCTTACAGGAAGTATATGGCTTTAAAAGGTTGAATCATTATTTATGAGCATGTCATGGGTTTGTTCGAAACCGGGCAGAAACACCATTTAATGTAGCGGTTTCACATTCACCTGCTCGCCTGCTCACA
>VZTR01000977.1:38597-59779 GCA_013400775.1 Chaetops frenatus | reverse complement strand
CCTTTTCTGCCTGTGCTAGTGGATATAGAAGGCTCATCCTATAACTGCAGCTTGGGGGTTTTGTATGTAGCTGTACTCCTTAAACTGCAGTTTTCTGCTCATAAAGGAGAATGTGCTTGGAGGAAGTGAATTTCACAGGGCATCTCCTCTGAAAGTCGAAAAGGAATGTGTAGAGCCTCCACCCAGCAAATGATGCACACATCAAAATAGTCATCCTGAGGGTGTGCCCTTCTTAAAAGAAGGAAGTGCAAAATGATGCTGTGAGACCATGGCCAAGGTATCTACCTCACATTTGCTCCTCAGATTCCTCCTAGATGCTCCTGTGTGACAGATTCATGTGAAATTCCAGATCTGCCAACAAATGAGGAATCTCATTGTGTAGCTGCACTATGAGCACAGTATTTAGTTTTAGACTCCTGATTTTAAAGGCTAGATGAGATTACAGAGTGCTAATTTCAAGGTATTTTCTTATCCTTTTTCTTCTGGGCTGGAGTCACAGTTTGTACTATATTTAAAGTTTCCAGGCTGATTGCCAGCACTAATGTGTCATTTCAGTAGACCAGCCAAGTTGGTTCTGCCAGGGCCTCTGAAGTGGCCTGCACATCTGTTGGGGAGAAAGAAGAAGCTACAGGTCACTATCTGGTATTTGATGCCTTGCTATCACAGATTCACCGGGGGTCCAACTGAACTTGACTTCCACTGTGCAAAGTGTTGAACAGCAAGGAACACAATTGCTCTGAAAAGGTTTACTGTGGGGAGATAGAAAATGGGTAGAAAAAACACCTAAAGAATGTTCAAGGGGTCCTAGGAAACTGTAGCTTTCATCTGGAACAAACCTCCACTGCCTGGGAGCCTGGACATCCTGAAGGGAATGCAGCAAGACCACACGTAGAGCAGTTGGTTCTAACGTCACTGATAATGACAGTAATATTTGCCTCTGGAAGTTGGAATTAAAATGCTTTATTTCTTTAACCATCTGTTTGAAATAGATTCTTACCATCTTTTTTCTTTTATCCACAGATTACTTTTATATCAACATGCCACATTTTGCTGTTCTAAGAGCTTCTCAAAGGACTGCTATTTTTAGACTTGTAAAAATGGATGTGTGCATGACTCCTCAGCTGGCAAGCAGCTTGTTAACTCAGACTGGTGCCTGGTCCTTGCATCTTTTTATATTTCAAATCAACTGTACATTTTGAGGTAGAATATCTGAAATAAAGCAGAAGTAGGGGTATAAAATCAAAGAGGAGGTTGAGAACATCTGATTTTCACTATATTCTTTCCCTTTTGTGCTGAGTGCATCTTGGGTATGTTGGACTTGCTGGAGATACACTGAACTATTGCACTGTACAGGTTGCCTGACATCTTGTAATCCTGTAAAAGTGACTGAAGTTAGAAATAAATTAATAAACAGTAGGACAGTGGATTAATATTACAGAGGGCAAGTCAGTGTGTAAGAGCTATCAGGAGGGCTCCCACTCCCTGGCATTGTTACCTCAGTTGAGTTGTGGTTTTCTGCAGTAACGAATACACTATAATTATGTAAAATATGTTAGTTGGCATTGTATGATGATGGCTCTTCAGTGAAATAATCATGTGGACTGGGTAGTCTGGGGGAGCAATTGCCCCAGCCACCCATAGACAACTGACAGACTAGGTGGTTAAGTTAGCCAGGTAAATGCCCAGGGCTCCCAGCAGGAATGTGGGTAGATGGAGTCTAGGAGACAGTTCAGGAGGTAAGGACAGGAGCCTGACCTTAGGTAATAAATGAGATCTCTCAGCATGCATATGTCTTACGGTAAACAAGGGGGAGTTCTGCCTATGATTGTCTATAAGATAATCATGTTCTTTGAACTTTCCAGTTATTTACATGTAATACATTTTCCTTGGTCCTTTTTGACTGCAACTTAATAGAATCAGGTGAAGTACTGATCAATAAAAGTAGCTATAGGAAATTGTTGTCTTCTCTCAGAAGCAGCTAAAAGCAGTGCCTAAACATACAGTAGCATGTGGATTCTCTGACAAGGAGATGGAAAAATACCAATTTTGAAGGAATGGAAGGCAAAGTCATAGTAAAAATGCAAATGAGTAATGGAAGAAAGTAACATTTCCCAAATAGGGAACAAAAGGCTGTTAGATTCTCTTGACATTTGTCTTTAAGATGCCAGTCCTGGAAAACTCTGTCCGTCATTTTGACTGCAATTGGGAAAAGGAAATGCTTTTACATCCATAGGAGGATGATTTTTCTTTTAGGGACTAATGAACTATTTGTAGGGAGACATTTCATTGCTGTTTCTAATAGCCCTTGTTGAACTCTTGTTCTGTGATATATATAGAACAACACAAGGAAAGAAAGTAGTGGAGATGTAAAGAGTTAAACTGAGTTAAGCTGCCACGAGTTGTTGCTGAAAATGGCATGATTTTAATATTCTACAGAAAACTATATTAAAAGGAGGGGAAGGGAGAAAACTGTAAAGACACAGCAGCAATTTGGTTTTTTTTTTTTTTTTCATCAGCTTACATAGTTGTGCCAGCACACATCCTAGCCAATTTTTGTTAAAATAAAAATAATGCTGTCATTTGCAGACAAGTTTCCATGTGGAGAGAAAAAAAGACTCTGCAGCATGAAGTTTCATCTCATAAGGAAATTTCTTCAAGTATTCTGGTAGACTCTGAGATAACACTTTTTTTCCTATTCTTGTTTTCTGAAAAAAATTGCACCTAAGGAACAAGGATAAGCAGAAAACTGTTTTCTTTTAAAATAATTAACATTCCTTAAAAAAGAAAAATTGTGTTTGCATCAAATCTGATACAAAATTACATCAAAACAAGTCAGATACTTTCTCGGTACAATGAGGAAAAATATTAGAGTAAGATCATACTGTGTGCATTATTTAATGACTTCACATGAAATGTTTTTTCTTCTGATTGAAGCCTGGAGTTCTTTCAAGGGATAGGCTCTTTGGAACCTTTCAGGAAATGCTGACCTGACTGCAGGGTGTACTCCTGTTTAACAAAAGCAAGGGAAAAAAACCAGCTTTTGCTGGTAAGGGAAACTGGCTTTACTTATGTCGTCAATCTGCTCTGTATTAGAGAACCAGGATGCCAGAACAGTGTGAACTGTTGACATTTAACGTGTTTCTAGCTGAATGACTGAGTTTAAAGACCCATTGACAATATGCAATAACTGCAATTAAAATCTCCTTAATAAACTACAGTTTTAATCCCAGATACCAATAGAGTCAATGAGGGAACTGAAATTTTTTAAGAACCAATGAGAAATTATGTTTATGACTGTAATTTGGTATATCAGAGAGCTGAAAAATAGAATATCAGACTGCTTGTTTGAATTGAGGTATCTTATAAAGAAAGACACATTCCATTTTCAATATTTTGAGGAACAGAGATGAAAACTTAAAGTAACTGTGAGCAGGTGTCTCATTAACACTTGAAAATGTGGCTTGGTTTACTTAACTAAAGGATATAGAAATGTGATGCCATTTTTCATTAAACTAAAAGAATATTTTTTCTTATAGGCATTTGACCAAAAGCAGTTTTCTGTGGAGCTTTGTGCATTCTGACACCTTCAAAGATAAAAAAACTGACAGGAAGTGGAAATTTGAAGCACTGTGATTTGTTAAGTTAAAACAAAGTAGGCATTCTCAGCCTACTGAAATATTTTATTTAAAAATAAATCTATGTAAGTGATAAAATATCATACAATGATAAACATCTTCATTCTGTAGAAATCAATTGACTTGAGTGAAATTTTGTAGATAGCTGTGTTTTGCAAGATCTTTAATTTTTGGTTGTTCTCAGGTTTGAGGTTTTTTTCCTTTCCTTTTTGGAAGAAGAATTTCATGGTCAAGCGGATAGAAGATTATATAATATTAAATATAAAAAGCCTTCCTTTCTTTTCATCTCTGCCTAGACCTCTTCTGCAGACTTTGCTGTGATTTATCTTTTCAAGTTCCCATAGTAAAGAATTGACTAGTTTAATGATGAAGGTGAAGTCAGTGAGATTCAAGTATTATGTGAGTCCCAAATAAAAAAAAAAAATGAACAAGATATCTGGAAACTTTTTCTAGAAAGAGAAAAACTGTTTTACTGAAGTAACTGAAAGACCTTGGACTTATCAAAGAATTGCTAGGAGATTGTTTCCTGGTATATCAAGGAAATGCTGGGTCTTTGACCGAAACCACATATCGAAACAGTGGTGATGAGCTAAGTGAGATCTTGTGGCATGTTGTTTCCAAGTGAGCACTAACCTGGAGGAGGAAGGAAATGGGGGCTGAATCAGGGGCCTGGCCTCTTCCTGTCGATCAGCATAGACCAGACTGACGGGGAAATGCAGATCACTGGAGCTTGGGGGTTGGTACATGAACTATGAGAGCTGTTAATGCTGCATGTATTGGTGTTCTGTGTGGATCTTGGGTAGCTCCTCTCATATGGAACCAGGTTGCAATTGTTTTCTGGCTTCCTGATTATTAGTTTGTAGTCTGAAACTTGATTTTCTTCTGTAATGGCAACCACAGATGAAAAGTAATATTGGTCAGCAAAATTAGTCCCTATCCTGCTAATTCTTGCTCAGCCTAGATAACCTACATAATCCTTAACACCTTGACTACCAAAATGTTATTTCTGTTGTTCCCTTTGCTCTTAATTATTTTATTTGAAGCCCTGTATTGATACCACACTACCCAGAAAATTTCATTTTAAGTACAAGGACCTCGAAATTTAGGGCTCTGCATTACCATAGGAATATAACATCAGACTTGTGGAAGCCAGATGTCTCTTCTCAGTTCCCACATGCTGGACTCAGGAGGGAAGAAACCTCTTCTGCTGCCAACTCTGCTGGAGTTTATGAAGTTCAAGTCCACATCTAGCTTGGTACAGAGCATTCTAGCTGTACCAGGGATTTCTGGCAAGGAGAGGAAGACATAGTCTCCAGGTCAGGCTGGATTGTTCAAACATCTTAAAATCCTATTGCTACCTTACAGGGACTTTGATAGCATAGATACCTTCAGTCACTGTTACTGTACTTTGTCACCTCACAGCTTTTCTCAAAGCAGGGGTCTTTCACTGCACTGTGCACTCATAGCTGAAGGGCTGGACTGATAGCTAAACATATAAGAGGTTTTATAGCCCTAGTTAAATACTGGAAGACACACAAACTGCTTTCCACCCTGCAGCTCAGCCTAGCTAGGCTTTCCTGTTTCTGAACACAACTTATTCATGCATGTTTATGCATTTTTATCAACAGATAAATGACGCTCTTGCTTAATTAGGTAGGTGCTAAACCTTCCCTGATTCGTGACCAGCATCACATGTGTGCATACACTGGGCTTCAGATTTCACTGAAAGTCTGGCTGTGGTACTATGGGATGTACATCTGACAGAATCCTTGGGGTTCCTGGCATAAAGTGACATTAGTATGTACTTTGTACAAGAAAATATTTTAAGTAACAGTCATGAAGAGATGAGTCTAAACCAACAAGCATTCACAGTGTCCTCACATAGGTGTAGGTCCCTTCAATTTTACAGCCCTTGCTGCTGCTGATCTGAGTTACTTTCATAAAGCTGTGGTCATCTTCGTTCTTAAAAAGAATGACTGTTCATTCCTGTGGTGGCAGTCAGTTTTCTTTTCCTTGTATAAATCACTGAGGGTGCCTGTGTAAACATTTCAAGGTGAAATAACAGCATTTTTTCTGAAGTCCAGAATTAAATTAATAAGCAAAATTTATCCCATTACTTGTTTTAATCAGGAAATACTAAAGGATTTTGTGTTTTATCCCTCTTTTTACTCTGATACTGAGATATTTCAGAAACTGGTATAGATTGGTGTTGTGTTAAAGCTGAGTTAGTCATTCTGGAAACTCTCTACATACAGAGAAATTGTTGAATTAGATCTTACAATGAAGTAAATTAGAGTAGTATCATTCAGCTGCTCCCTGGCTGTAGCTTTTCCTTGTATTGTTAGCTAATTTCCTGCAAAAATAAACTGTTTTCAGCATGCTGCTATATTAGATGTTGTATAGGGCTCTTGCAGCATCATGTGATTGGAGAAAAATGCTCCTCTTTTACATATCTACAAAACAGCTCAGCTAAATGAAATTAAAGTGATGGTCTTGTTCACAAGGTGCTGATCATCCAGCTAAGTTGGACATCTCAGCTGTCCAGCCCTACCATTAATTTTTAGTTCTGGAAATTATGATGGTTTGCTAATTTGCTCTTACAAGACCAGGCTGAATTCCAGCAAAACTCAAAAGCATATATTTCGTCTCCATTTTAGCAAAGTTCAAAATATTTTTGGAGAAACTGAATTCCTAAAACTCCAGGCCAGAGCCTGATAACAAGAAATGGAACTTTAGAGAAAAGCCTTGTCCTTTCTTTCTTGCAGTAGCATGGAGATGGTCTTTGTGAGTCACAGCATCTCTGCAGCAGCAGTGCATGCTTGTCATCTCTTCTCTGCATTTTCTCTTTGGAGCCTGACAGGACATGGATCTGTCACATCCTTACTGGAGGAGGAACAGAGTCGTGGAAACTTGCAGAAAAGTCCTATGAGGGCTTTTGGAAGTGCCCTATAATAGCCTCAGCTAACAGCTGTACTGAGGATGTGCATGTTATGCATCTATAGACCAGTGTGTTTTGCAGAGAAGGGTGGGGTATGTTGGTTGCAAAGTGGAAATTCGAGCATCTCATACAAAAAAATAACATTTCTAATAAAGAACCCTGCAATGGCTTGTTATCGATCTCTGGAAAACTGCCAAGTCTTACACAGATAACATTGTTCTGGGGCAGAGAAAGCAGTTTTAGGAGTGTTGTTGCAGTGACTTGAAGTAATGGGGTTTTTATCAGAAAAAATGATGTAATTGGTGTGTGGAGATAATTTTAGGTGTTACACTGGTTCTTTTCAGATGTAGTTGGAACTTAATTACTGTTTAACCTCTGTGGTTTTTTTACTTTAAAACTAGTTAGATTAACNGAGAAGGGTGGTGTATTTTGGTTGCAAAGTGGAAATTCGAGCATCTCATACAAAAAAATAACATTTCTAATAAAGAACCCTGCAATGGCTTGTTATCGATCTCTGGAAAACTGCCAAGTCTTACACAGATAACATTGTTCTGGGGCAGAGAAAGCAGTTTTAGGAGTGTTGTTGCAGTGACTTGAAGTAANATCTCAATACTCCTTTTGTGTGCTTTATTCAAAGCAGAAATAATTATACTGTAGAATAAATAATTATTACTGGATAATTATTACTGATTACTGTAAAAGTTGAAACAACTCTGGCATGTGTACTGCATGTGACAGCAGAAGGCTTTCAGAGTAATCTTAATTTCTGTTCTGGACTGTCTTTGGGAAAATTGCCTTCATGAGCATGGAGACCACATGCAAGTGGATGGTCTAACACAGGTACCCATGGATCTCAGAACTCAGCTGAAGTGGCACGGCAGATAAAGTTACTGCTTTACCTTGATAAGAGGAGCCCACTTAAATTAGCAGACATGGGGTCCAGATACTAACAAAGGCAAAAGTTAGGACTTTTGCACTGGTTTTGTAGCTTCCAGAGTGAGAAGTCTATAGCAGTATCTTGAATGTAAGCTGCTTCTTGAATGAAGCAGCTACTTTTCTGTTCCCTTACAAGAGGAAAATATAGTATTTCTAGGACTGTTAAGGTTTTGAGGGTTTCTTGTTTTGAAGCCAGCTCCTAATAGTGGTTGTAAGCTATTTGCAAGATGATCAGACTGTAATTGATATTTACAGAGGGGAGCTTCTGTTGAAGATGACTCTGGAATCAAAGATTAGGAAATGATGAGTTTTATAGTGAGTTGTCTACTGTCTCCAAGTATTATCATTTAGCATTTTCATTCTGGATACTATTTCTTAGTAGTCTTTTATTTGGACTGAAGATTAGAAACCAGATGTTAAGACTTTGAGTGGTTTGTTTGGGATATGTGAGTGTCAACCCAAGTGNTGTTACATTTCACATCAACAGGAGCAATGGAATTTTTAACAGAGGACAATACAGGAAGGTTAAAAAGGTGCACAGTCTGTTTATCAGACAGGCTTTTTTCTTTATTCAGCCTTTTGTTTAATTGAGCCCTGGACAGGTGAACTGGGCTTAGAAGTAGTTGAGAAATCATGATCTGGCCATAAGGAGAAATATAATTAATTTTTGCATAAAGTGTGTAAATTGTTATGTGAGATTAAATGTTAATCCCTGTGACCTGTCCTATTCTGCTGACTGTCTTGGATTTCTGTCAAGAAGCTAAGGGGGAAAATTTTGTTCCTAACATTTAAAGCAGACTAATTTTTCTGCAGTGCTATGCAGTCCTTGTAATTAAGTTCAAGGCAAATTACAAGTGGCTGCAGAATGTCTTGCTCTATTTTTGTAAGGCATTTGAAGTCTGGGTGAAACATCTGTTTTCTCCTCCCCACAGCTCATTTCAGACATTAATATGATTCTAGTGAAATCTCACTGTGACATGTGCTGCTATTCAATGAAGATGTTTCAAACACCTACACAAAACCTAATTGTAGCTTCTGCCACTTACTGCCTTTAAAAAAAAAGAGAAGAAAAGGAATTTCAAGGTTTTGTGAACTAAAATGGGAGTTGCCAGTCTGAGTTACACCTACAAGAAGAAGCTGTGGCAGAAAGTGCTTAAAAGCATGGAATTATCTGGCATTGCTCATGTCATGTGTGCTGAGAGATCACTGCCTCTGCAAATGTGACTGTGCTTTTTGCCGTTCATTTCTGTCCTCAGCATGAGGAGTGCAGAAATTGTGGAGCTCAGAGGGGAGATATATATACAGAGATACTTTGGTTTGAGTCCCTTTCTCCTGCACAGATTCTCAGTGTGGTTTTCAAGAGCCAAAAATTCAGACTTGAAATATCACTGTCATTTCTGTGCAGAGATGAATTTCCTGTATCTCTACAGTTCAATAAAAATTCAGATGTTGGGGATGGTGCACACCATCTGAAATTTCAAACCAACCAACTTTCTGGGTTTTGCCACTCCCTGTGATTGGGTGCAGTACCCTCCACTGTGCAGAAATGCTTACAGAGTGCTTAGAGTGATGACAGAATCTGTTTCTGTGTTTAGATGACTTTTTGGGCCAGGGCTCCTTGAAAGGAAGTGAAAAGCACCTCTGTGAGCTGGGCTGACCTCTCACTGGGTTAACAGGTTGAGCTGAGGTTGAAGATGTTTTTGCAAATGAAGGCTTTTTTAGAACTAATGTCCTTTTCCTCAGCCTGCAGACTAATCACTGGGTATTTGTTACAGCTTCTCTTTGCAAAGAGACTAATACTACTTGATGCAGCTGACTGCTGTGAAATACAGAGGAGTTTTTGTCAGTTCCTGGAAAAAAAATCTGACATTTCAGTTTATCTTCCCTTCATCTCATTTGCTGTGAAACCGTGCTGGTCTGGTGAAATCAACAGAATAGTTGTTAGGAGGAGTTACTATCCCTGGCTTTCTGGTACTTGCCTGTGCAGCTGAGATGCTTTAGCTGTGACCACCTTTGGTGTTGATTTAAAGTAATCTGCTTTTTTTGGCACTGACATGTATTGGGACTGCTTTCACAAGCATGCCCATGAGATAGTAGTACAGTAACAGCTGTATACTTAAATGTCAGTCACTGTAAGGCAATGCCACTGAAGCTACCAGTACAATTTAATAAGACAGATCCAGAGGGCAAGCAATGAAAGCTTCTTGTCAGGATGCCTCCAGTCATGGTGGTAAAATCCCTGTGAAGAAGGTTAAAGTACCCATGGTCTCAACTCCTTACTATGAAAATCTTGCTTCAAAGGAAAAAGTAGCTCTGTTAATTTACTGTCCTGAAATGTTTATTAAGATGCATCTTTGATGGGGAGATTTCGAACCGGCAAACTATATAGAAAAGAAATAGTACCCTGAAGACAGACACACTATGTTTTAGTGAAGATAGCTATCTATATACACATATATTCTAAGGTCAACATTTGAAGAGCTCTTTGCCCAAAACTCAAATCTGTTGCTGCTTATAGAAGTGAAATAGTGTGTTTACATAAGCCATTGAGATGTAATTTCAGTTTATGCCATGTTAGCACAACTAATCCTTTCACTGATGTTCAGCTTCTGCCAATTCAGTCAATGGACTAATTGTATGAAGGGAAGCATACAAGAACAGCAGTGTTTTATGTACTACATCTCACCACTTCCTGACCCTGTCTCCCTGCACACTACCTTCTTGCAGTCTTCTAGCCAGATCTGTTGTACAGTTAGAAATGCCCAGATTAATTTTCCCCGCTTTGACAAGCTCCTTTACATTGCAGGAAGCCAACATTTTTAGTGCATCCATAGGAAACGTTTCCACTACAGCCTTTCACCACACGAGAGACAGACTGAAGATGTAGGCAGCTGACAAATGTGAAAGCAATGAAGAGGTGTTCTGAGGTTGACAGTGCTTTTCATAGTACATGCATTTTCTGCGAAGAGCATAAGTAGGGAGATAAACAGGTGGTTATTTTGGCAAGCTGAGAAGAAGCTGTAGCAGACCAAGATGTTCCAAAGAGAAGATCACATCAAAAAGGTAAGGGTGCTGACTTCATCCTGTCCTTTTCTCCTGTTGCTTGAATATTTTCTTGAAAATCAGCAATTCTTCCTTTGAAAATGCTGATATTTTCTGGAGAATACTATAAATGCTATAAAAGTAATTTAACATTACTTTGAAAAAAATACAGTACTATTTTTATGGCTCATTTTAGCCCACTCAATTCCTGCTCAAAGTTGGGTTTTTTCCCAGAAGCTCTGCAAACTAATAAAATAATAACAGTCCAAAGATCAGAAATATCTCTGTGTAACTGCTGCATATAGAGTAATAGCTAATCAAGACAGAGGGGGGAAAGCCACAGAACAGTTTATAAAAAATCCTATATAAGACTTTGACTCAAGACTAGAAATAACTGAAAATAACTCTGGAAGTCTTATTCTTAGTCAAACTGTTTTTACTTAAGGGTGTGTCAGCAAGGATGTATGCCTGAAAGGACTGTGAATCTCTCTGTAAAAGAGTGTCATGATGTCATGCATGCATCCAAGGGGAGAGCATCAAGGGGTTAATTTGATTGTGTTTGTGTCTAACAGTGTGTAATCTAGGATGTTACTCAGCTTTGATCTAAGTGTACAGTCAGCTGAGTAAATGATGAAGTTCCTTGCACCAGCATGGGTTTGGGCCAAAACCAAGGGATTTTGAAACCCCCTCTGTTAATATTCTCAGCACAATTGTAGTGCTTATAGCTATAACTAGATCAATATTCAATTTCAATAGTTTATTTTTTCCCCTTTTCTATATACTTGAAAAAGTTCTATTAAAATTATAATATTCCCATTTCCACCTTATCTGTGGTCTACAGTCCTGGAAAGTGGACTGGAAAACAGTAGTACTGTACATTTTTGCACGGCTTTTCATAGTGTTATGAGAAACAGAAGAGGGTCTTGAAAGATTAAAATAGTGTGCAATGACGACAGCCTTCAAAATTGCAACAAAACTTCTGCTGATTTTGAGTAACATCAGTCTGAGTTTTCCTGGAAAATGTCCTCTTCCTCGTTTTTTGGTTTTTATGGGAACATCTGGTAGGATATGTCAAGCAATGTTAGTTGCAGTAATTGGCCTTGATAACAGTTCTTAGTTTTCTGGTTATCAAATTTCTGCTCCAGGTCAGGCTTCATATGTCCAAATGGACTGTATTTGTTGACTGGTGTTTTGGAAAAAAACATGCCTGGAAGCTAAAATGTATGTGGCAGCTGTGGGACTGAGTGCCTTCCTTTCAAAACTTGAGTGAGCACTCCAGGATTTGAGAACACCTGAAGGGTCATCATCGTTTGGATGAACTGAGCACTTTAGCATCTGACCACTAGACATTTCCTAGTAATTCTGAAGCATGGCAGTCTTGAGGCCTGGGCTAGTTTTTCATTGGCAATGGGCCAAGTCCTGTTATTAACAATGAAAGGGATGCATACCGGATTTTCCACATAAGGATCTTGGCATCTTTGGGGTCTTAGCCCAAGCACTTCACAGCTTTGAGATCTACTAGAGCAGCTGAGAAACAAGGTGAATTCTTAGAACACTCTAAATGGTCTGGAATGAATGACCAAATTCTAACTTGTCTGTCATTTATCTTTCAGGTCCTCAGGCTCCATCAGCCATCTTCTGATCACATTGCAGCAAGATAGGTGTTGCCATGAGGATCAGGAGGTGTCCTGTCTGCTTCACGACCTGTCTTTTGGTCCTGCTGGGTATACACCAGAAAGAGCTCCATATAGAGGCAGAGCACACATTTCAAGAGAGCTGACAAAGAGTTCCTGCATATACATGCATCTGTGTGAGAGTAGTCCAAGACCAGAGGCCTCTGTGGCACTGCATGAATATAAGAACTGTTGCATTTGTGGGGTTAGACTCTGCTTTTTGAGATATGATGCTCCGACGAGGATTTATTCTATTTCTTCCACGACTTGTAGGTCTGCTGGTGGTAGCCTGTTGCTCAATGTCTATTGTTTATATGTTGGCTTGCACACCCAAGGGTGATAACCAACAGCTTGCCTTGCCCAGGGTGCACAGTCCGACTGTGAAGGAGGGATATGAAGCCATTCTGCAAAAGCGAGAAGAGCAACACCGCAATTACATCATCAGCTTGAAGAAACAAATTGCCCAGTTGAAGGCTGAGCTCCAGGGCAGGACCGAGCAGCTTAAGAACATGCAGAACCAGTACCCAGACTCCTTGGACATTCGGCTTGACTACAGTAAGCCAGACAAGGCCCAGGCCAACCTGCTGGCTTTCCTCCGTTCCCAAGTAGACAAAGCAGAGGTGCACAGCGGTGTTAAGCTGTCCACAGAGTACACGGCAGTGCCCTTTGAGAGCTTCACCCTCCAGAAAGTGTACCAGCTGGAGACAGGGCTGACACGGCACCCAGAGGAGAAACCTGTAAGGAAGGACAAGCGAGATGAGTTGATAGAGGTGATTGAGTTAGCAGTGGGGAGCTTGAACAAGCCAGATGGGGTCAGAAGAGCAAAACCCCATGTATACACAGCCTCCGACTTTGTTGAAGGTTCGTATGCAGAGAGCAGTTTAGAAGGTCCACACGGTGCTGGGGAGGAGTTCTGGTGTGACTGAGTTGCTGAGAGAGATGGGAGCTGTGTCAGAGCACAGATATCTGGGTTGGTGTTAGTGCTGTGACCTAGTGATGCTGTCTCAGGCACAATTGCAAAATGGCAGCTTTCCTGGGCAACAAGACTTTGTGGCAACAAAGCCTACCAGTTTCCTGTAGTGACACCAATGTGTGCTCCCAGCTCTCCAGTCATGCACTTGCCTCAAAATTGACAAAGCAAGGAGTGACTGACCATGCTGCAATCCCTGATCTATTTCCGCTGCTAACATTGGCAACTGCAGCTCAAATCCATGCTACCATTCTCCTTCTTTCTGTTTGTTGTTTAGTTTATCTTTTCAAAATATGTTTCTACAGTTTATTATAGGTGCTGAACAAGCATGTATGACTGTTTGGTGTCAGCTCTTTCATGCGAGAGAGTGAGAAGAGAGGAGATGTTTCCTGCCACACATTGCTTAATATCCATTAAGCTGTGAGTCTGCCTTTATGCACAAACAAGAGTCTTTGGCTAGATACCAGTGCTGTGCTTGAGGAACAAGTGCTGAAAGGTGGGGGAAGAGATGCACACTCGTGCAGGCTCTGTGCAGGTTCTTTATGCAGTAATGGTGTTGCTGGCTTTCACATACCATGGTGAAATATTCCAGAGGGGGAAAGCCCTTCACATGACTCAGAGCTCAAGAAACTGGAGGCCGGGGAGCTCAGTCTGAGTCAAGGAACCTTCCTTGTGTCTGCCCCTGCAGGGCAGCTCCTTGCTTCTGTAGGTGCAAGGGAACAAACTAATTCTCACTCATCAGTGCAGACTGATTTGTTTGCAAATGCAGGGATCCATGTACTGGGGCTGGAAACAAAGAGACTTGGGAGAAAATTTCCCTGCAAAATTCNTGTTTGCAAATGCAGGGATCCATGCATTGGGGAGAAAATTTCCCTGCCAAATTTCTTTGGAGGTCTCTGCCACCTCTTGTCACCCTCTTTTCCCTCACCTTTCATTCTCCTAAGAATGGCAAAAACTGCTGATCTAAAGACAAAGCCACTGCTCTGTGTAACTTCAGTATGTGTAGGGAGGACTGAGTTTTCTGTTCCAGTTCTGCATTTCAAGTATAGTTTGGACTCTGAACTTGTTTTGGAAAGAGTGCTCTGCAGGTTCTACTGCCCACACAAGTGAGTAATAAGCTGGATTCTATGTCAGCTTCTGGCAACTTAGTATAGTCCAGCAACACAGCAACCATGAGTGCATTAACCCAGCCACCAAACCAGCTGTTTTCATTTTCTGGAACTGCCATGGGCAGCTGGAGATTTCTGGGAGATGTGACCCAGATCTGCACTGAAAATAATTCCATTTAACCAGCTAAGTGTTTTCAAGCTGCTTTAGCAATAACAGCTGTGTGCCTTTCTTATGTTAAATGTGGGGCTACCACTCTCATCTTAAGGTTGATCAGGTGGAGAGATGTGCTGAAATGAAAATCAGGTAATCAGGTTCAGAGACTGGATTTAAAATCTGAACTGCTGCTGTCAGTATGTGGGATTTGTGTCCTTGTTTCTGCTCTTTTCAGAGATGCCTTTGACATCAGCTTTACTCAAGGGTGTTGCTGATCATGAGTCTCACTAGAACATAGTTGTGCAAGGTAATCTTGTTTTCTTGGGCCCGTGTGGATTTTTCTTTTCTTGTGGATCACATCTGGCACCTGCTATCACTTTTTCAGTACTAGTTCATTGCTAGCATATGCCAACAGGCAGGGTGGTGGTGTGTGGCAATAAACTCAGTTGGAGTCTGTATCTCTTCCTTTTTTAAATTTTGTGCATTTATTCTTGTCTTTGAAGAGGGAAATGTTTCTTCAAATACTTCTTGCATTTAAGGAGAAATGTTTTGTCTCTGTGGCTGGGATATATTAAAATTACTGTTGCATCCTCTGCAGTTTCTAGACAGAACGACTTGTGTGTGGGAATCAGACTATGACCCTAGTACCTTACATCTGAGTTAAACTCCTTCTCAGCAGATTTGCTGTTACATGAAAATTGGATAGGATTCTCAGTTTTCCTTCCAGAGTAATAGCTGCCACATAGTGGAATTTTCCATTTTTCCCCCTTAATCAAGACCAAGAGAGCCACACCTTCTCCCTGGAGTTTGAGATGTATCCATCTGGCTGCTGCTCTGCTTAGCTTCTCTCTTGACAGGGGCACTTGGGCTGTTCAGCTGCTATAATGCTCCCCTCTCCCCCTTATTCCTCCCACTTATGTACCAAGTTCACTAGCTTTCTGCCAAGGGGAGTCAGTAAGAAACAGCATGGAAAAAAATCAGAAATGTCTATGTATAATAAGCAGGCAAAGGAGTGCTCTGTTTCCAGTAGAAAGCCAGTTGCTCAGAAAGCAGGATAGCAGGTCTGGTCATTAATTTATGTAAATAGCAGCAGAGCCGAACAGATCTGGGAGTTGTTCATTTTCTCAGAGATGGAGATAATAATTTGGAGACCCTGAGAAGCCTCAGTAGTGTGTTCCATAAGTGAATGGAATCACTGCCTGATGATATTCTTTCCTAATATGAACAGTTCCATAAAATCCCTGGATTCCTTAAGAAATCCCCTGCCATAACACCTTCAAATATGCTGGATCGTAAATTTTTCTTCTTGAAGTATGTGACTGTCTAGTGACTGGAATTTTAATCAAGGTCTCAGAGGCAGATGATAAAGGAGCAGCCCTGCTTTCTCAAATGGGCAGCTACTGGTGGTGGGCTATCTGATGGAGTTGTGCCATGGAAGCTTATTGGGAAAAAGGAATGATGCTTTTCATTGAAGGATAAATGCTGTATTTTACTGCATGTGAAGTGGGAAGACCATTGTAATACTGAGTTAAAATGGGGCCATGAATGCTGATAAATCCTCATCATAGGGGCTCCTACATCATCTAACAGAAGGGAACTAATGAGCATGAGTCTAGGGAGTGGCACTGGGAGACTTGAAACCTTTAGACTGTGCAACTGAACCTAAAATTGTCATCCACTCAACAGTATTTTGTTAAGAATGCATGGCTGTTTGCTAGTTACACATTTCAGGTAGATCCATGTAGGTGACATTTGTTTGCCTGTCCTGCTGAATAAACATCAGGTATTTTCCATTTCTTTAGAGAACCCTGGGAATTGCTGCTCTGAAGACTGGAGACTTACTGCTCTTTAATGAATTCTTCAGCCCAGGCCTGTTTTGCTTCCCACTTGTTCTTTTCCTTCATTTTAGGCCATTTTATCTGCTGACACAGATCTCCTGTTTACTTTTTTACTTTGGGGTTCCAAAGGCTTTGACTTTTCTCCTTGCCTCTGAAAGGAATGGTGCATATTCTGAAACATATCTGCTGTAATGGAAACAACAGATGATCGATTAACCTTCTTTTATCTATATTGAATATCTAGCCTTTCTAAGGCTTTCAGTGCAGGAGGAATCTTTGAAGGAAAAGGGTTTTTTTGTTTACTTTTTTGAGACTACTTTTTTCCTCTCCTTGTAGTTCATATCTTGGAATTGAGGCTGTTTGACACATCTTCCTGAATCTCGTAGAAAGTCTTGGTGGCGTAAATAAAGTAGAGCCTTTGGAAATGGAAAAAAATTGTAAAAGGCAGGATGTTTTGCTGGGTGAGTCGCCAGAGGGACTCAAGACATTCAGACTAATTTCCAAGGCTCACTGCCTGCCCTTGGGCAAATCACTTTGTTCTCTGCCTCTAAAAAGAAGATATCTAAAAAAGGAAAGAAGATGCTTTAAAATGGAAAACAAATAGTTTAAATATGCATCAAGAACAGCCATATTTAATTACAGGCATTAAACTTGCATACAGCTCTCTTCAGTATAAAACGCTAGGGTTATAAATTCTTGGATTACCATTTTGCACAAGGGAACCTTGCCTTCACCTAAGATACTTGTTTTCAGCCATAGTAGAAGTACTGAACAAGAACAAAACTACAGTTAAAAGCAGCCTCTGTGTGTATAGCCCTATGAGGGACCTCAGACAGGTCATAAGTTGCATTCTTGTTTAAGGTACTTCTTATTTGGCAAGACTTCCTTTGTTGTGTAGTATATCTCTCCAAGTGGAAAGTGGCAAGTGGTATTTGTGGGGTCATTGTTTCTTGGCTGGGGTAGGTAGAAGAGAATGTAAAAGCAAAGACTGATATGTTGTGTGGCAGATACTATTAAATTTGTTAATTTAATTTAGATCTTTGTTATTATGAAAAATGTAAGTTCTCTATGTCAAACGTATCAATTTCTCTCTAAAGAAAATGCAAATCAGATTTAATTAAGAGTTTTGTATAGCTGAAGGAAAAAATGTTACTTTAACCTTTCAAACACAAGCTTCCTTAGTAAACCTGTGTTCAAAAACTGCCTGAGCAAATGAGTGCACCCAATAATGCACTTGGATCAGCAGTAGGCTTTCTGTAAGAATGTTGATGTGAAATGTAACAGAAACATAATGNATAACCTTGAAGCAATCCCATCTTTGAAAAGTATATAAGCTATGGTAAAATGCTCTAACTTTGGGACTCTGATTTAGGACGCTAGTCCACAGGTCCCCGGGCCCTCAATAAAGCACCGCATAAAACGACTTCGGTTGTTTTGTGTTTTCTTCAGATCGGGCAGCAAGAATAAATGGGTAAGCAGAATTCAAAGGCCCAGATTTCTATTCTCTGGTCACCAGGAGGAGGAAATCAAGGGACTATTAGGTCACTATTCAGATCATCTCCAGTTCAATAACAGACGTAGTTCATGGTCTGCAGCTTGGGCAGACTCTATGAAAAAAGCTAGCAATCAAGGGCACAACTTTGAAAGATTAGCAGTAGTGGAATGATGGAGCTGCTATCTATCTCCCTAGATTCATTTGCTATGCTAGAAGGAGGATTGGAGCATTTGTTGAATCAGCTTATATTAAAAATAAAACATGAAGTGAATAACAGATCAGTAAATCTGCATATATTATTAACCAGCTGAAGTGTTCATTAAGAATAAAACACTTAGAGAATGATAGTGAAGATAAGACAGTCCACAGAACTCTCTCCAGATAAAATTACACTTCATTAGTCTTTTGATTATACCAATGTAAAAGCTGCAATACAAGATGAAGAGATTATGTCACTTTGCTCTTTGAGGAAAACTTTGACCCAGACCTTCACAAGAAATACAGACAGAGCTGACAGTCTGTGGGTCAGATGCCCAGCAATGTTACACAGCAGGGAATAAACAAGATTAAAAACAAGAAAAAATATCAAGCCTTATTTTGATCTTGTTTTTCATAACCAGAAGAACCTATGCTTCCTAGCCAGATGGGGAAAAAAAAAAACCCAACAAGTCAAGAGGAGGAGCTTTTGGAGTTTTTTCCAGACATTTGTGCTTGTCTCTTTAACTTCTGAAAGAGATGGAAGGCATTGCAATTATGCTCTTGTACTGATTAATTTGTTAAGATGTTTACAGTGTCTTAATAAGAAGTTTGAATTAGCATTAATTTTTCTTTCTTAAACCTAATGGATCTGCCAGTGAAAAAGCTTTATTTCAGCTGTATATTTACAGAGTACACTGTAGGGACTGAAGCATCAGTTAGATTGGGTAAAATCTATAGCCTTTTTGCCAACTTGATCTCATTTAGGATATTATAGCATTTCAGTGGGACATGATCAAGGCTTTTATAGTTCATGTCGGCCCTCAGCATGAACCAGAGCAATTTCACCTATTCAAGTATGTCAACAGTTCCTTCCATATAGGAAATAAATACATGCTTGTATGAATTAAGTATCCTGGTCTAGCCTCTGACAAACTGCAGTGTCACCCTTGCAGACCAGTACTTGACCAGGATTGGGCATAGCAGTCTCTTGAGAGCTGAGTAACAGGAGAGTTTTGTTCTGACTGACAGTGGGTGAAGTTGATGGCTGCTGGGGCTTGTTTGCATAGATTTATTAGGGGACTTTCCAGAGAACCTTCCAGCGCTCATCAGGAAATTGCTTTTCTGGGAGATAGCCTAATCCCTCCTGTTGCAGAGATGCAGTGCCTTTGCAGTCTCTCTGCATCCCATTACCATGCATGTCTGCAGTGTGCAATGGAAACAGTCTAAAAAATAAGGACAGTATGTCTGCTGGGTTATACTGAGTGTGAGCAGTTGGTAACCTTCAGGGGCTTGTAACTGAGCCAAGCCTTGGAATGTACCTGCAAGAATACCAAACAGCTCCTGCAACCCAGGGCTGTGTCCCTGCCAGTGACAGCCTCCTCCGAATGCTGGTGGACTGTGTATTGGTTTAAAAGTAAATTTCTCATTGCCTCTGCTGCATTTTCAGCCTAGGTGTAGCAAGTGAAAACTTTATCCTTTTTTTCCCCCAGGAGTCCAGCTTTAATCCAAAAATCTCTTCATTTTGTTATCATGCAGGGATCTACCGCACAGAAAAAAATAAAGGCACATTGTATGAGCTGACTTTCAAAGGAGATGCAAAACATCAGTTCAAGAAGATTGTTTTATTCTGGCCATTTGGTCCTGTAATGAAAGTGAAAAATGAAAATGTAAATATGGCTGACACTTATTAATGTCATTGTGCCATTGGCCAAGAGAGCCAGCAAATTTCGGCAATTCATGCAGAATTTCAGGTGGGTTTTCTTCAATGCTGCCTTTAATTTTTCTTACTTTGAAAGCAAGATGCAATTTTAGGAGTTATCAAGACCTCACTCGCTGCTACTTTTGCGTAACTGTTCATTGTGCCACTAAGTGATCTTTGAGATTACAGACTGAAAGGCATTTTGTTTCTTAATGCATTGTGATTAACAGTAAAGGAAATTATATTCCAATCATCAGGGTTTCTGATTTGCATGTACCTGACTTAAGAGTCTCAATCTGTTTGTTTGGCACATACAATTGTGGCAACATGAGAGTTTCATGCAGTAGTTGCAAAGGAGCATTTCTGAGGAAAAGGAAAATCAGTGTTCCCAGACACTTTGATAGGTTCCATTAGACAAAATATTAAGGCAACAAAAGGCAAGAAGGATATTTGAACTTTCAGCATAGTTACTCCTAAACTTCTATGTTTCAGCACAGAGATGATGTTCAGAGGGGGAACTCAATTGAGATGTAACTTTAAATAGCTGCCCAGAAAAGACTGTGTCATCAACAGATACTGACTCGTATTACAATGGGATCTGTTTTGTCTAATTACAGCCATCTAAAAATAGGCTCCTTGTCTAAATTAGTCTTCTGATTAGCATTCTGATTATCTTGTTTTAGACTGGGAGAAATTGCCCTCTGGGCATGCTGATCTCTCTGCTGATTACAAATGAACTCTTGCTGACTAAACTTTGTGCAAGTGAGGCACGGTTCTAGCATTTGTTCAGATTGTTCTTACGCTTGGGCTACGCGTTTGATCTCTGGTTTACACTTAGGTTTTAGTAAATGCCAGAGATCTGAACTTGGGAATATCTGTTACAAAAACTCAGTTATGAGGTAGGGTATTATAAAAATCCCCCTTCTCATATTCTCCTAAGTGCTGAAGTTATTGCCTGCTTGATCATTCTTCCTGGGGCAGGATGGCCTCTTTGAACAGTGTCTTATTAATATAACAAATCCTGCTTAGAGAACTTGTACCTAATCTGCCTGAAAGATAGACTTCTGTCCCTTCTAAGAGACACAGTGAGCCACTTTGTCAGGACAAGGATGTCTGTCAGTGAATCATGTTCCCAGGAATGCCTCCGAGGTTCACCCTACTCTGCCTTCCCCAGCTGCTGTAGGTAATTGAAGGCAGCTAACTTCTGGGACAAGTCACAAATCTTTCTCTGTTCTCCAGGGAAACGGGCATTCAGCAGGATGGGAGAATTCACCTCACTGTCGTTTACTTTGGAAAGGAACAAATGAATGAAGTCAAATCGATACTTGAAAATACTTCTAAGTAAGTACCTGAACATCTGGTGTGTGCCGTTCATGCACAGTGCTCCTATGTGGAGACTTGATAACTCAAAACTCATATTTATGCCAAAAGGTTCTAAAGTGCATTGCAGAAAATAGCTTTTTTTTTTTTTTTTGTTTCAAATAAAAACTATTTT
>VZTR01000977.1:12884-36122 GCA_013400775.1 Chaetops frenatus | reverse complement strand
ATCACTTGGGGTCTGAGTCCAATCTTCTGTCATCACCATCCCCCTCCCTTGTACAGTTCCTCTATAAAAATGAAGAATGAGAGTTTGAAAATTCCATCTAAAATATTTTAAAGTATTTTTTTGTCTACTGCTGTCTGTGTTATGGGACATATAGACAGAAAGACTTTTACTGAAGAGTCTGGAAAATCCCTTCTACTGTTTTTTTCTCAGAACAAACTTGTTCTGATCATACCATGGGATTTATGTAAGCTTTTCTCTCTCTGCTCAGAGCCTGTCAGGATTGTAAGAATTGTGCTTAGGGAATGAAATTGAGCTTAGTTCTCAAGCTATCATAAATTCCACAAAATACATTGTCAGAATGTGAAACTATTTATAGCTAGTATTTGAATCATAAAATGTGATGCTCATGTCTGAAAAGCTTCTTGATTTAAAGAAGTACAGCCAATCACATTTTTATGTATATTTTTATATTTTAGCCCACATTACCTGCCAGGCATAAGGCCAGAGTTATGCCAATAAAACAAGGCAGTTCTAGCTCTCTGTCCTGGAACTTGGGCTGCTGAGGAGAAAAAAAAAAAAAAAAAGCCTTCAGAAATCTTTGGTAGAATTTGATTTGTGCAGCAGCTACTAGCACTAATGGGAAATAATAATGCTAATGCACATGAGTAACTTGCTGCAAGGGCATCCTGATGGAGACTTCTTGTTACAGTGCAGGCCTGACAGATACAATCTTGTTTCCTTTTAATTGGCATCTGCAGTGACTTGGATTTTTCAAGGAAAGGAGAAATAAGAAATTAAATCTATAGCAATGTGAGCAGTAAAGTAAAAAAGAAAAAAAAAAGCATTTGAAGAGACAAGAGTTATGAAAAAAAAGGGGAAGCATGAACGAGAAATCAGGAGAGACAATTTTGGAAGAACATTGCTTCACAAAAGAAATACTGGGATTTGAAAATCCAGAAATGGAAATTCTCTTTCCGCATCTTCTGAAATTCTGTCAAAAGGGAAGTCAAGATTTTCCAAAGCAGCTGCTAAGGGATAGTTTTCTAACCAGACATTCAAGAGTGAAGTACTGCTGACTTGCTCAGAGGATTTAAATGCCTGTCCCAGTCCCTTGAAGCTCTTGGATGTCTCACCAGATTGGGTTAGGTCACTCACATGCATGAATTATGACCTTAGAGATCTGTACTTGGATATCTGCTTTTCAAAATTATAGCCATGGTTTCTCAGTGCCCTGATTTTCTACCTGTAATACTTAATGTTTTCATTGTCCATTTCAAGGAGGCAGACCATTCATTTTTACAAAGGCTTTTATGGGGCATATATCTATCACCTAACATTCCTGGAGTTCAATTTTAGGTGGATATAGCAGTTCTGTAATGGAAAATTATTCTTGTTACTCAAAATTAACATAATTAAAAAGCTGTCAGTTGTGTGATCAGATTAGAACCACTGTTTTCTTCTAGAGCTCTTGTGGTCCGCAATGCAGATGCCACCATTGGCTCTAACAGCAGTCTGGCTTCCCTGGTTTACCAATATGTTTCTTACATCGGGTTTGAATCCCACAGAAACTAACAATTTTGGAAGATGCTTTGCCTGCAAAGAAGTAAACTCCAGAGGTGTGCTATTGTTCTACTTGGTCTACAACAGGAGGAGTGGAGCAAAATCTGATTGTTCTGGATCAGGGGGGTATCCATGATAGCTAAGAACACAGCCTTTTGGGGTGGGGGCAGATATATGCAATAAGGACAAAAACGGTTTCAGAACCAGCTGTGGACTCACATGGGGAAGAATGAAAGAGCAGTTGCTCCTATTTCTGACCACACTCAGGTCAGAATGCTCATTCTGAAAGCATTTCTGCTTCCATGTAAACATTCCTTTCCCTTTCTCTCCATGCAGATTATTAAAAAAGAAACTGGATTTTGGAGAGACTTTGGTTTTGGGATGACTTGCCAGTACAGATCTGATTTTATCAACATAGGTAAGAAAAATACACTCCAATACACCTGCCTTTTTGCTAAAACATAGAAAATTATGATCAGCCTCCCTTTCCTTTGCTAATATGTCTATGCCACTAATTTGCAGTAGTGCTGTAGTTAGATGTTCAGGCTTTTCTTAGGTGCTGTAGAGGTTGCTAGAATCTAAGCACTGCTTACAAATAAAATTACAAATAAAGAACTTTTGTCTGATAGTGAAAGATTTGAAGATGGGCAGTCTGATATTCACAGGAAGCGTGTGTGTTTTAAAGCACTGACTGGAGCCAGAAAACAGCTGCAGTGCAATTAATAGCATGGAGTTTGCTGACATAGATTTCTAGTTTTATTTTGAATTTTGTTTGTGTCAGGTGGCTTTGACCTGGACATAAAAGGCTGGGGTGGCGAAGATGTGCATCTGTACCGCAAGTACCTTCACAGCAACCTCATGGTGATCCGAACGCCTGTCAGGGGTCTCTTCCATCTGTGGCATGAAAAGCAGTGTCTGGACGAGCTGACTCCAGAGCAGTACAAAATGTGCATGCAGTCCAAGGCCATGAATGAGGCTTCTCATGGCCAGCTTGGGATGCTTGTTTTCAAGCAAGAGATTGAGACACACCTGCATAGACAGAAATTGAGCAGTAAGAAGACATGAATCCAGAAAGGGAGGTAAAAAGCCTCTGAATTGGACTTTAGGGTGTTTTGGAAAACAGGTTTTAACCAGAAAAGTTGGAATGAGACTGAAAGAGGATGGAGATTCCAGCAGGATGGCAGCAAAAGAAGAGGGAAAGCATCTGTCCTCCTTACTTCTGTTTTTATTCTAATGGGGCTTTTAAATGCTCCATTATCCTGACTGTTCAGGACTTGCTTCTGGGGAAGACTTGAACACTTGATGAGATTCAAGGTCATGTCACAGACACGATGAACATTATTTGGTATTAAGTGACCAGTGTGGTATTCACACTAACAAATGGATGTGCTTTTCCTTTGAAATGTTTGTAAGATGTGTACAATTATTTAAAGGATTGACCTCTTGGCGGGCCAATAATTAGGAGTTATTTTCTACATCTAACTTGACATACCTAAAAAGGGCTATTTCTGAATAAGTACAGAGACTCCTACTCTGAGAAGGACATCTGATTGTTAACCATGGTAAAGCTGGAGTGACCAAAAATACCAATCAAAATAGGGGAACAGCAGCAGTGCACTAACAGGCCATTCCCAGTTCATCCAGGGAAAGAGGTTTCTCAGAAAGTGCTTTCTAAACTCTAGAAAGAGAAAATCTTATTGGTCAAGTGTGAGGGGTCAAAGATGCTGGAGGGTACTGTTTGTTCTCCTCTGTGCACAGTGAACCAAAAGCAATGAGCCACATCTGTATCATGTGAATCAGATCGTGTATTTCTGCTTTAGGATGCTGTATGTATTTCAAAAATTATTTTTAAATGGAATTTGTTTGACTTGGGAATTATTTTGCCATACTTCAGGTTTTCTACTTCTAGCCTTACTAGGAAATAGTACAGCCTTCCAATGCTTGGAAAATGCTCTGCAGATCTGTGTTCTGTGGATGAGAACCAGGTTTAGGTAAGTGATTTTTCTACACAACCTGAGCACTGGAAGGCAGAAGCTTTATCATGCTGAAGAGGAGATACATATCAACTTGCAGCACTGATTTAGCAGGAGGCTTTAAACTCCAAATGTGAGATACCAACAGCGATGAACATTTTCTGACTTTATACCAAAGTATTTCTTATAAACCAAATACAGAGTCTTGCCCAGGGTATAGAAAGCTTTTTGTAATTAACAAAATAAATTTTTGCAATGGACTACTGGACCCTGCAAATTCTTTTATTATAATTATAGGTACTTATTGTAAAAATTAGTCATCTTCTTAATAGTTCTTGTTGCAATTGCCTAAAACTGTTAAAAGTCTGAGTTCTGCTCTTATAAAGCATTTTCTTTTAATGCTGACTGCTATTTATCATTTTAATATATACTAGCCAAGAAAAACTGCATGGGCTTGTAAATCCCATTTGCTTACCTAAATGCTGTTTCTCTGAGCAGTCTCTGTTTTAGAGATTCAGATTAATTCAAGGCAGTCTCAACCAGATTCTAATTTGGTTTTTGGCTTGTAAAAGTGGGGGAGAAGAAAGGTAGCACTTAACAATGACTGAACCACTCCTAGTTGTGCAGCTGTGCAGTAGGAAGAGTGCTATGAACCTCTTTTGAAAGCACTGCATGTAGGATCTGCAGAGACCATGCTACTGTAAGTACCTTTTCCTTGGACACATTTATATGTGTTTGTCTTTTGTTGGTGCAAAGGATCTGCATCACATTTGCCTTACAAATCGCCAAGTGTCCAAAACGCTGCAAAAGTACAAAAAGAATAGAGACTTTGTACACTTTAAAACCTCAACCCCAAAATACATCACTTACCATAGAAACTTCAGCAATCACTCAAGTAGATCCTCCAAAGAACTGTTTTGTTCCCAGAACACATGGTAAATTATTTATAAAGGGCTTTGTGTTCATGAAGTAACTTTACAAATGTGCAATAGGTGGAGACAGGTATGGCTTGTTGAGTGCATATGAAAGTTTGGTAACTCAGCTGCTCCAAGGCAAAACTTGTTCCTACAGTCCCACTTAAACATGAATTTGAAACTGGGTGTTGCATACTATGAAAGTTTCATAATCATTGCCTACTTCAAGCCTCACCTTAACTATTTCCATGATGGTTTTATTCAGTCTTCCCTCAGCCACACCTGTAGAACAGTGCTAGACCAGATGATCTCCAAAGGTCCCTTCAAACCTCTATTAGTCTCCAGCTCTAAGCACTGGGCAGCTGTAAATTCAACACTTCATTACGTGGGGTACCTTTGCAAGCACGTCATCCAGATCCAGTCAGAGTTTCACAAATTAAGTTTTTTAATAGCACCTTTGTGATTTCCATGTATGTACTTTTCCACAGAGATGCTGTTCCTCTTGCCAGGAACAATACTGTCTATGCAGTTTTCGTTCCTGCAGAAGCCAGTTTGGCAAGAGCTGAGATGGTGCCAATGATGGAGAGATCCAGCCCACTGTCATTGGCCATGTCAATGATGTACAGGGCAGTCTAATCACAGCAGAGACCTGACAGGGCACTCTTCGAGATGGAGACTGCACTGACAGGAAAGGTGAAGAACAGCATGAGAAAGGGAAGCTGTTATTTATGTTTTTGTCAGCCAAGTGGAGCTCTAATAGATCTTCCAGCCAAGTTAGAAAAAAATGAAATTCAAAGAGAGCAGCCAACAGAACAATAGATTTTGTTATGAAGGTCTCTACCTTCCTTGTCCCCAAACCAGCTTGTGATCTTTCTCAGAATGACAACTGATTGGCTCTTGGTTGAGGAGGGACTAGAGATGGCCCTGTGCAGGTGGGCAGGCCATCCAGGGACTCCTTGCTTTACTTTTTGATGACTGCAGCATGCTCTGGCTAAAAGCATTGAGCAAAAAAATTGCCACGTTTCTCCAGGATTCATGATTTCTCCAGCAAACAATTTTCAAATTGACTACTCTTGTAATCCTTCCACAGCATCCCTTGAAGAAGGAATGATTATACAGAGAAACTCCCAAAGACATCTCATCACCCTGGATTCCAACTGCTGCAAGACATCCTTGCTCCACAGATATTTAGGGTAACTGGATTTCAGAGCACTAAAAGAGCCAGTCTTGAGGGCATCTGTTCTAGCAAGGTAGTTGTCTTTGCAGTCAGTGCAGTAATCTAAATGTTCATATTTCTTGCCTCACAGCAGAAAAGTGGGCCTTTAAAAAATTGAGGCATGACTCAAACATGTGGAATGATGTGAGCATGGATAGTGGTTTTCCCTGGGCTGTATTGAGACAAAATTTGCAAAGAAGTAGTTTAATATAAAGGCAGTGAATCTACTGGTCCACTTGTCAGCAGGTCAAACTCTGAGGAGTTTTACTAAAGATCTTAGAGCTAAAATTGATTATGTCCTGCTATGTCCATGCCAGGTCAGTCTTATGCATCTTATTTTGCAAGTTAACATCCTGCGTCTCAAAATGCCTTTTTAGAGGATACTTTTCCTCTGTCTTTACTAGCCCATAGGTCTGCAAAACACTTCACAATTTGTCTCCAGGAGGATATCAGCTATGGCACATTCTTCACATGAAAACAGATGTTTTTGTGAAGGACCTTTCATTTTGACCATATTTTTAAAAGAAACAGTTAATCAAGAGGGAAGGAGGGATGTTTCCCCTCTACAAATAATCTAACACTCTTTCTCATGACTGATGCAGATTATACTGAAATTACCTCTTTGATACATGCGATATATTGCTCAAAAAGCTCATTAAGTCATTTGCAGTGGCAGAATGTTGTTACATTCAGAATCTCAGTTTACATTAAGGCTTTTTTTCTAGCAAGTGACACCTGCTGTAACTGGAGTGCAGTTATTCCCTCTTTCCTGGAATGGAAACTGCCTGTCAGCATAGTTGTAAATTTTAAGACCAGATGATCACAATTTCTTTAAATCTGTGTTCTGCAAACCCCACACTGATGTAAGACTGAAAGTTTTGACTGCTTCTTCAAGTTAAGCAGAGTAGCCCTGATCTAACAGAAAAAGGGAACAAGTAAAAACAGGTAAACAGCTGAAACAAAATCAACTCTTGTTCACTATTTGAGGATTGTGCCTCTAAAAAATGTTTGCAGGTTCGCACCACAACCGCCAGCTGCAGAGTTTGTCATGCACAACAACATGAGGGAACCTGGATGAGGACTAATTTGTTATGTGATTCTGTTCAACCTCTTCCCCAGTCTTCTGAATGATGTATTTAAAGAGCATTGTAACAGATAAGGAGAACATTATGTTGAAAGAACAACTTCTATGATGAAGTTTATACCAGATGCATCTCAGTGATTGGGACACAACTTGCAATAAATTGCTCCATTTTGGAAAATAGCATTTTTTACTGGAAAAACTCTTTTGTAAACTGTATTAATACTGATATAGGTGTTCCTTCTTACATTTTTAGGCTCTGTACATGTGATAGTCATTCATACAAATGCCTCTGTCTCTTCTTTCATTTTCAAAAGGATAATCCCTCTCAATGCAGAAAGGCCTGTGTGGGAGTTAAATACAGGTTAAAAGAGTGAGTATCTATATTCAGAGGCTAGAGGAATTTAAAAAATGCACTCTTCATGGAAATCTCTTGTCACAGAGAGCACCTTTCACTGAAAGGCACTCAGGGTTTGCTTGGATATTTGGCTTGAACATCATTCCAAGGACACAGCATTTTATAGAATTAAACTTCACATTTTGCAAATTACATATCAAGATCGATTAACCTCTCCAAGTTGCTTTGTGCCTTCAGGAAGGTATAATCTTACTCAACTCTAGGTGCTAATCTATTTCCCAGATGGCACACAACCTTGCATTCAGGAACAAAAGGCAGCTTGAATACAGAAGTCCCCCAAGAAATCTACAAAAACCCACTGAAAATCCATGGCAGTATCTCCCCATTCAATTGATTACTTCATCAACTCATTCACTCCATCTTGTGGGATGTATCTAGGTGCTTTGCAGCTTGCTGGGCTGATGCATCCTGCAGCTTACAACAGTAGTTATGCTCCTACTACTTTGTTGTGAAGGATACAAAATAGAGGCACTTATGGTTTCTGGTAGGTATCAGCAGCTCTAGTTCCAAGTTCAATTCCAAGTTCTTTGTGAATACAAGTCTGAGGCTGCCCAGTGAGATGGGTAGGTTCACTCAAAGAGAGAGATGTAATCTGGCTCTTGGTCCTCTTGGCCACATGGGTAAAGCAAGAGCTCCTTCCCCAAGGAAGTGATGGGTTCGTCCTGTTGATATAGGATACGGTCAAACACCAGCTTTCAAACAGATCCTGCCTGTCACAACCTCACAAGGTGGATAGCAGTTTTCCTGCCTCTGTTATGGTGTGGATGTGTTCCCACTACTGTGTGATACAGCTCAGTTCCCTGGAGAATTCAGGGAAGGGCCCTCTGCCCTCTGTCTTAATAACACAATGTCTGTGCTCTGTGCCATACCTCAGTGACACAACTCTGGCAGTTCTAGCAAAGAGCTGTGCTCATCTCTGAGGAAACTACAGCTTCTCTGACATGGAGTGGTGCCCTGCCTAGGAAGTGCTGGAGCCAGGACTGTGCAGCATGCAGGCAAAGCAGGACCAGGGCTTGTGGGCTGTGCTTCTGGCTGTGTTTGTGGGAGGGACAAGGGTGGATTCTGAAGAGAGCTTAGGGAAGTTCTGTTCTAAGCAGGGAATTCCCTCATAGACAAGTCTCTGCTTCCAATCTCTTTCTCCATCCCAGCAACAGATGCGTGGTGGGGACTTGCCTTATTTCTGGGCCACCTGGTGAGTGATAAGCAGAACCCAGTGGGGCACGTTGGCAGAGTGGGTTCAGCTGCCCACACATGCTACAGTGCAGGGGGTCTGCAGGATTCTTTGCAGACTGTGGGCTTGGCTCTTTGATGTAGCTATGCTTTAAGCCAGGATTTAAATCCTCCAGCTCTGGTACAAGTAACTGTGTAACTCCTGATTTTAATACTTTCAGCCTGAACTGCCGAAATCATGCAAGCAGCAAGTTCAGGCAGCACAGGTAGAGTTTCATAGAGCAAATAATCATAGATATGGTTCTCATGTCCAGTTTTGTTTAGCCACGTCTGTATTAAGCTAGGCACTTATTTAAAAGAAACAGGGATTTTAAATGATCCTAGAAGAAAATTTATTGTCCTGTCCCTGGGCAGATCTTATAGCAAACAAATGAACGATCCATCTGGCTGTCCTTGAAGCCCATGTAACTGCTTCAAGTAACAGTGCTGGTAAACACCACTGTTATTGTTGCGAGAGCCTGCCAACCTTCCTCCTTCCCTTCTATTTTTTACCTTCACTCAGTACCACCTCTTGCCTGCTTTGAGATTATAAAGATAGCTTGCTCTCTTTCATGCTGAAGCTGGAGGTAAGCAGATGTTTTTACCCAACTTGCCAGTGCCCCTTAACTAGAGAAAATACAAAAGAAAGGAGTTTGCATGAATATACTGTCACCTCTCATCAGCATTTCTACTAAGTAGCTTGTAAGTGACTTGGACCCTATGTGCAAGGTGTTCTGTGTGCTTGAGGGTAAGCGAGTCAAATCTAAGATGTCTGGGATGTATTAGATCACCTGGGCTGTACCAGCCAGGCTGACATACCCTGGAGCAGCACACAGGATACCCAGCAGCAGTTAAAATGGGTCTATTTACTTACTTCAAAACAACTGAGTCTATTCTTTCTTATTTTGAAGTGCCCTGAGGCAATTAAACAGTTAATGAATGCATTGCTAGATGTTCACCTTGTGGTAGTCTACAAGGTCAGCCAGCGTTGTATGTTGCAGCTGGTCCACTCCAAGGAAGCTGTAGGAATCACTGGAGGCATCAATGAGGAAATGTTTACATCTTTCCACAGACCGATAGGAGAGCACGTAGCCTTTGATTTTCTCACTGACCCGGATCAGAAAACTCCCTGGTACTGTTTTATTCAGAAGCTCTTCTGCTTTCTTAGAGGTTAGGATACCTGTTCAAAGCCAAAGCACAAAACTGAAGGGAGAAAAACATTTGTGCAGGACTTGAGAGAACAGTTCTCACAAAAAATCTGCTCTAAAACCAGTCCATGCCACTTCCATCCCTTTCACTGTTTTCTTGCCTAGTAGGCCAGAAAGAGGAGTGCCTGCTAGTAACAGGCCATGGCCAACTGCTCTTTGTTAACTGTTCCACACTTGGCCAATGATGAATGACAAATGTGGAGGGCTCAAAAGGACTGTTGCTGTGTTATGAGAGAGAATGGTATTGCAGTTGTATGTTGACTCCAGTAGAGGAGCTTTACTCCCAAGCCCAGCCTGTGTTAGCAGCCTTGTTAGCAGAAAAAAACTCCTTACACAGCTGGTTTGGGGTGGAAATGCCCAGGACTCACCATGGAACCAAGGTGCTATTGTGTCTATGGTTTTCAGATAGCCAGCTCGGAGAGGGAATTGCTCCTCTTTGAACCACTTGATGATGCTTTCTTCAATGGAATTGGAGATTGTCCTCTGGACTCCCTCTTTCCTGTTAGAAAAGACCTCTGGTTTGTGCATCAGGTTCAAATGACAGATTTTGAGTCCCTGTGCAGGACTTAAGTTTTGCTTAGGATTTTGAGAGCAGCCCTAAACAGGCAGCTTACACCAATTCAGCTGTAAGGAATATGGTTTTCAGTGGACATCTGGCATCATAGTGTGCCTCTATGTGCTCCAGGCTTAGTACACTCTACTACCTCTTGTTACCCTCCAGGAATTAACACCTGAAGGCCTCATCATACTGTAGGCTAGAATATAGCCTAGGCTCTGTATTTTCCCCTGCTAGGTGTCTTTTCCACACAAGGGGGAGAGCTAACCATTCCCATCTCAACCATCCCATGTTAGAGCAAAAGAATCTCATCCCTTTTTCTTTCTGCAGTACAGAGGGTCTTCCTTACCTAATCGCTCTCCCATTTGCCGTTGCAGGAGGTGGAAGTTTAGGCTTGGGGGGCAGAGGTGGATATTGAAGTGGTCGCCGATCTCCTGCTGCAGCACCCTTGGAAATATTTGCCTGCTTCCCTCTGTGGATGCCCTGCAGTGAAAGCCTCCTATAGTCATCCCTGGCTTGCCGTGCAAGGGAGCATCTCTTCTCATCTGCTGCCTTGGATTTCCACACTGGAACAAAAAAGGAGTCCTACAGGAGCAAACAAGCAGCAAGTTTAAAGCTTGCTACCCTTTGGCCATCTTCCTGCTTGATGAAATGGAAGAATAACCCATTTCACAAGCTGAAAGATTCACTTAGTTGAGAGACCATTTGCCCGGTGTCTCCCACGTGTTAAGTGACTTGGCACAGTTTTTATTCCTTTAAGAGATTAAAAACCAGGTCTTTTTCTGGGACAAGATTAAAAATCTATGTGTTTTTTCTTGGTACCATGTCCCTTTGTACTTAGAGACTTCTTGATTTTGTTTCAGGTGCTGACTTCTCGTTCAGACATGGATTTCTGTAATTCCTTGCATGTAACCTGGTAGGGGGGCAGGACTCATGGAGTTAAAGCTGCTGAAATGACCCCAAATCAATCATTTGAAGGATTTGAAAGTGTTAATCAATTTTGGAGGGCAGGAAGGAGTCTTGCTGAAACTCTTATGGAAAGTAGAGAACTTGATTGTGTTTATGTTTGGGGTTTTTTTCCTGTAAAACTGCCTCGATTGTCTAGGTCCATCTCACCCAGCAGTCTGTAGGAGTAACCAGCTCTCCAGCCAGCGTTTTTTATTATCGGTCAGAAAAATAAAACCTCTAGACTGAAGTGGAAACAACTGGTAGTACAGGATTGCCATCTACTGAACAGCAGGGGAGGAACTGGGAAGAAAAGTGCAGCAGGTTCTCCTTCCAGAAGCATTTGGCAGCAGTGATAGATGCTACTGCAAGTCTCATACTGTTTGCCATTTTCCCTTCTATCACTGGGATTCATTACATGAGAGTGCAGCAGGGCTTTACTTAGGGTCATGCTTGAATGACAGGGAAGCTCTTTTTGATTAGTCCCTGTTACCCATTATCCTTGCCCTCCAGAACAATGCTTATTGCAAAATCCTACAAAAGGCCAGCTTGTAGTTTAAAATTAATTGTACTGGATATACTCTGTGGTTCCTATTTGTTGCTTGTTTTAACATAGTATCTGTTGGAAAAGTTTTCGATTCCTCTGCCCAGTTCTAGTCTCAGTGCTGCATGGACTCAGAAATATTTATGATAATACAGCGCTGTATTTCTTGGCAATACTCGCCACCCTCTGAACTATTACGCAGTTCTAGTATGGCAGGAGAAGGATTGCGATGACCCCACAGAGCCCTAGATTTCTCAAACCTTATAGGAAAAGGTAATTTTAAGATCTTACAGAATTCTTGCCATTCAGGCTCATTCTCATCTGATTTCTGCAGCATTCTCTGTCTCTCTGTGCTGGAGTGGCTCTGTGGTATTGGCTCCTGGGGGGCTGTGATCTCTTCTGAATTTTTCCTCTGGGCTTCCTTCATCTATGAAAGAAACAGTCTGTTCAGCTTTGTCTCAGGCAAGTTTTAGCCCTGCTTTTTAGATAGCCTTGAAATACTGGGAACTCCATTCTTTACGGTGAATCCCTCCAATTTCAACAACATGCAGACCCTCCATCTTTGCTGGAGGTGACAATTGAGACAGGAAGGGAAAACAGTCCACCAAAAATCATCAGGACCATCTCCCTGTGCTATTCCCCAATCTGCCAGTCCGGCCTGCTTTGTATCATCTCCAAATCATCACACCATACGTGAGGAGCATGGCAATACTGGATAAAACTGGTCCAAAAGGTGGGAACATTCTTGGCTCTCATGAGGCTCTGAAGCTGACTGGGACTCTAGGATAGAGCCTTGACCCCACTCAATGTGTTACGAGCATCATAGGTTGCCACTTACCTGTTGGAATCTATGCTTCCTCACATGGCAATCTGCTAGCATCTGATAAATGTTTCTGGTTCCCCTCTGAGCAGAGCAAAAGAGTAGACAGAAATAAATGTGACATTAGGACAGTTGCTCTTTTCTTAGTGCAGTAAGTGTTTAATGCAAAAGCAGTCATGTGACATTTGTGAACAAATTTTGCCAGCCTGCTCCAACAAATATTGGGGGGGTTCCCCATCATATTTGGCCAAACATGACACAGGAGGAGACCTCAGGGATGTCATGATTGCCATAAGCATGTCTAGATTTGCTCAGCAATGCTCACAAGTGCTCCCAGGGAGCAGTCCCTTTCTTCCCTTCCTCTAAAGTAATCCCTTGCAGAACCTGCTGTCTACAACTTTACCTGCCTGTGCATGTTTGCAGCTGTAGCTGGGTTGCTGCAAACTCCTAGTTGACAAACTGACCCAGCTGGCTGGATATTTCATGTTCTCTCTTCCCTGTAAACCAGCCCAGCTGCCCTGCCAGCAGTCCCTAGCTGAGAGCTGCCTCTACAGATGAACTGTTAGGCTTGACTTTCAGTGAACGCTCACCCAGCTCCCCATCAGACCCCGACTGCCTCCCATGGCACAATGAGTGATGAGTTAACTGTACAACTCTGTTTACCAAGGACACACTTCCTTTTAGCTCCATCACCTACTTGCCTAATATTTAATATAAGCATGGCTTTACAATTTCCCTCTCCTCAAAAAGAAACTAAGAACTTCAAATATGTGTGAAGCAGCTTTTTTTCTTAGATCAACCCTATTCCTTGCAGATCTCTGGGTCTCTCAGGTTAAATGGGAACTAGATCTCAGAGAAAACATTTTAATGCAGTAGGTGGGAAAATCCCCTCTCCAGGCCTAGAAAATACAACAGGGGACTTCAGTCTAGAGCCCTCCTTCTAACAGCAAAAGCCCCAGAAACCTGGGGAAATTTACTAATGATATAATGACAGAAAAAAAGGGAAAATATACAACCTCCATCTATTTCCATAAGCAAGACTTTGAAAGGGGGTTAGATTTTTTGGTGGTGGCTTGTTTGGTTTTTGTTTTCTGTTTTTCTTTTGTCAGCTTTGACTAATAAGTTTCTTTGAAAAAAAATCCCCCACATAGTTGCTCAACTTCAGCAAACAGTGCAGAGAAAAACCCCATGTGACTCAGAGGCTTTTGATAAAGGAGACAGTCACTCCAAATTCCATTCACTATTTTAGTAGCAGGAGAGTATTTTGCCAAAACTCAACCTTCTTTTATCATACTTTTTATACCAAAGTACGGAGTGGCTGTACAATAAAAGAATATGCACTCATACAAGTTCATTCAAGGCTGAATGAAAACTGCTGAATGAGATTGGACTTCTCCCATTAAATTGGCAGGGTGTTTTGTTCAACTGTAGTTGCATGGGTAGTTAATTTAACTCCTTTTCCTTTCTCTGCAAATGGCTTTTTGTAGCCAGTTGAAAAGCACAAATGTATTTATTGCTGGGAAAAAAAATATTTCTGTAATGAAACACCACAGGAAAGCAGACACTGTATTACTGCATTTGGAGTTGTCCTGTGCTGTCAAGGTCATAAGCTGTTTTCTGTTTTAGAAGACAAAAACCCCCAAGAACCACCTAAAATATGCATGTCAGATAATGCTGGTAAAATTATCTTCATTTGGTCATTTATAAAAGTAAATGATTTGTCTGAGGGCTGTGACCTTGCATGTACAGATCCTGGGATAGCCTCCCTGGTTTTGCTCCAAAAGCCATCCAAACCAGCCACAGTGCAGAAGGGAAAGTTCTGCACCCCTTGTTTTACCCACAGAATGAAAGCAAAGGAATGTAATGTATCCTTTGGTGCAGAGCAGATCTATCCCAGCTGAGAATAGTACATGGACCTCCTGAGTTTTTAGGAAGGATATAACAACATGGCTTCTTCTCTGACTACAGAAGAAAAGCTTTAACAGATAGATGGCCTTTTCCTTCAGATTTGTATTTGTAGCAACCAGGATTTGCTGTACTTTCTAGACTCAAAATGGATGTTTTTTATAGTTATGGGAAAATAGAAAACTACCTTTGTGAGCTCCTGGCTTTTTCCTGTTGTATCAATATCAGTCATTCTTCTCCCATGTTCTTCTTTTTTCTCTGCAGTGTTTTTTTTATCCCCATGAAGATCTGTCTCAGCCAGAAGTCCTGGTTGTGGGCGTAGAGACCATGTTGCAGAAGAGTCAGTCTCTCTGAAATGCAAGAGAGAGAGGACTTAGGGGGGAGTCACTTTCTGCTGTCTGAGCATCTTCTGAGGAGGCTGCACGTGAGCAGAGCAGAGCAGCAATTAATCCACACGTGCATAGGCAGTTATCTCTCCAGATCATGTAGGTGAGTAATTAAATTAATGACTCGTGCTGAGTAACTGTTGTCCGGCTGTACCTGGGCACCTGCCAGTGAATCAACACGATCCGAGCTCATCACCTGCTGCAGTAACAGCGTCAACATTTCCTGTGGTCTGCAGAGGGTCTCATGCAGGAGCCATGTCACGGCAGGCTCAGTGAGCCGGGACAAGTCTCAGGCTGCAGCTGCTCTCTGCCAGCACTGTGTGTCCTCTCAGAAAGTCAGCCTTGACCTGTGCCTTTTGCCAGCAAGGCCAGCATGACAGTGGAAACCACAGCCCCTACAGAGAAGACTCCAGCCCGTGTGTCCCTAGAAAAGCCTTCTCCTCCATATCTGCCCACCAAGTCCTTCAGCTGAAGCTTGCTTACCTGCCCTCCTGGCCTTGCTCTCTTGCTAAATGCTTTGCTCTTTGTGCCTGGATCTCTTCACAGATGGCTGCATAGGATTTATCTGAAGGATGTTCGCCCATCACCCAGACCCACACTTCATTGTCAGCGCCAAGTTTCCATGTCACTGATTTCCTGTTGGCTGGAAAAGAAGCAGGTCTTTGGCAAATGCTGTTTGCTGGGTAGCTCATTGCAGGGCCTGTGTTGCACCTGCTGTGCCCTACCAGTTGCTGTTGGTGACAGACCCCCCGCCAAAAGCAACTGTACATGAGGAAAGCTCGACTGGGATGCAACCCACACTTCCCAATTTTTTCATACTACTTGAGCCAGGTCAGTGAAGGAGGCAGTTCTGAGTCTGGGAGCAAAGGAGAATCACCACTGTTTCTTTTCTTGCTTTAATTCCTGACCACTGTCCTCCCCAAACTGTGTGAGGGTGAGCTACTTGCAAATAGAGCATGTGGGTGAGACCCAGGAGAAGAGCACTATCTTGCTAGCAGCCGGCATGCTGTGTAATCCTGGCAAGGGAACTTCAGATCTAAAGTCTCAGTGGGAACTCCCCAGCAGATCTGGTGCCTCAGGATAGATATTCAAATCCATGGTTATGTTAAAGACAGATTCAGAGGCACCATTTAGTGGGAAGCTTAATGAGATGCATCTCCTGGGGGCAAATAAGCCCTGTCTTCCCAGCTAGGGGAGTTGAGCAATTTGGTCAAGGACAGAATGTCTGGGCCAGGGAGCAAAAGCCATTGTGTGCCTGGCCAAAATAACCCCATTACAGGTGGATTTAGTTATGTTTCAAAATAAGCCTATGCCATGTCCCTTGGAGAAGAAATTGCTCTAATGATACATTACTTCCTATTTCTAGGAAACAGTTAACTAGGCCAGATATGTGCCAGAGGGTGAAGCAGACAGGAGGCAGAGACTTACCTTTTCTTGGCAGTGACTTCTTTGCTGAAATCTTTTCTGCAGCAGCTTCTCTTTCCTCCCACCGTCTGATCTGTTCCTGCTTCATCTTGAAGAAGAGGATCTGCTTCTGCTCCTCGCTGAGTTCTGCCAGCAGCTCCGGATCGATGTACATGTCTGATAATATCTGTTTCAGCATGGCTGCAGGTTTCACTTACACACGTTCATGGCAATGATCTTCAGGGATCAGATCCTCTTCTTGGCTCTGACAGGAAAGAGAGCCTGCCCGTCTGAGACAGAAGTAGAAATGAAGGCGTGCCAGAGCAATTATACTTCTGTCTCTTTCCTTTCTTTTTTTTTTTTTTTTTTAGCTCAGACTTCCTGCACAGACCAAAAAAAGTAAATAAGTAGCTTAAAACCTGCTGTTAAAATTCCTTGGAATAAGAGGTGAGCTCGGCTCTCATGCAGCCGCTGCCCGCTCTGCAGGGAGAGCTGGCTGGAACGGGTGAGGCCTGGAGTGAGGAGGTTGTGTTGATACTCTGATAAACCCAGCTGATAGTATATCAAAGAGAGAGCACTGCCTGTTAGCCATCAGAGGTGCAGCTTGGCTGTGCCCAAGCAAACATTCCTGCTGGGCAGGGAATCAATGAACCCATGACTAGATGGCTCCTCCTCCTTCCAAACAGGAAAACTTTGATGATCAAAAGCCCAGCCTGCTTCATTTTACCAAAGAAAGATAGGGAGGATTTTCGACTCTGCTGTTGAGGTGGGAGTGGGCAGTTGGGGGTGCTCCCGTCCATCAAAGTCAGCCTCCCAGCAAGTCAAGGAAGCACAAGGAGTGCAGCTGGTTTGAAGAAAGGCAATTTGGATAGCGAGTGTCTCAGACACCTCCCGCTCTGACAGCTCCTGCTGATGCACCTGCCCACGTGGTGAGCCTGGCATGGAACATCCGTGTCTGACAGGATGAAGCTGATGGGGAGAAGGGGCACCCCTGTTCCTGCCCAGGATACTGGCTCCTGTCCAGTGCACGCTGGCAAGGTACTAACACCCACACAGCCTTGATTTGTGCTCGTGGATTTACATTTACAACAGAGATTTCACTGAAAAATTGGAAGCTCTCCTGTCACTTGGGAAGGTGACAAATGCCAAAGTAGAAATGTGGACTAAAGACCTTGAAAACAACTATTTTCTTTATCTTATCTGGAGAAACTCATGGAGATCGGAATATTGGTTGGCTGTGCTTTTGGCACAGGGAGGCTGACAGCCACGTATTAAGTGCCACACCAGAGCAGGGTGGCTGACTGGCCAGAGATGGCAGGGACTTTCGGACAAACTCTTGGGAAATGTTGCCATCAGACTACAAGGAAAAATTAAAGCAGTGGGATTGTTCATGTCCTTCTGCACAAATCCTGGGAGTCTAATAAGCAAGCACGCTAGAACATAGCACAGTGGGTGGGAGGCAGAGGGTTATTGAGGCAGTAATGTGGAAGTACAAAGGGCACAGACATGGTAGAAGGACCTCTGCCAAGGTGAAGTGGGACTATATATTAAATCAAGTTAATGGGGTCAAATCAGTTGCCCATCTTACAGGAGGGACACTAGAGCTCTAGGGACCTAAATGTTGGAAGAAAAGTGCTGGGAGCACCTTCAGCTTCACAGTATGACTGCTTGGCTCTTGACAAATAAAATAACAAAGAAGGAGGTAGTAGACAAGCCAGCAAGTGCAATACTGAAACTTTCCAAGGAGCACACACAGAGCACATAATTATTTAGATGAAATGGGACAGCACAACAGCAGCTTTCATAAAGTCATACTGTCAGAACAGTATCTGCTACACTGGTACATCTTCCTCAGTCTTGCACCAATGCTGGGAGCAAGCAGTCTGTCCCAAGCATCCCCCTGCTTCTGAACATGGCTTGCCTTAAAATTGCCAGAGACAGAGCAGGCTGGAGTCCCACTGAAGTGAAGTCCCCATGCACTTTCAGCAGGGAGAGTTTGAAAGGAGCTTGGAGCAGGGGTTTGAAAGGAGCTGCAGGCAGGGAGATAAGTTGCTCCTCAAAGACCTCAAGGCAACAACAGAGCAGATCATGGTCCCAGAAATGCATTGTCTGCAGCTGAGGCCAGAAGCAGGAGCAAGAGTCCTGGGGAGGGTACAGTGACCAGGAGTTGGTGTTAAGCCTTCTCATTTCTATTTTGTTTCTCTGATTACTTAATACTTTCCTTATTAATAATGTTAACTTCATTCTAGAAAGAAATATGAAGCTGCTGTTCCAAATCTGTATGGATGTTGTTTAAACAAATTACTTTCTTGATTTAAAAAAAGGTTTTTTGCGGAGGTGGTCTGACTTGGGCAATGCTTTCTGAATACCCCCATGATGGCAGGGTTTTCTCAGCTCAGCAGGCAAAGGGTCTTGGGCTGTCCTTGAGCCATGGAGGTGGCAGCTATAGAGAGGAAAGAGCTTCCTGGGACATGATGCATGAGAATCCATCAGCAGAATGCATGCACCAGCATGTCCACGCCGCTCTGGCTTCTCAGAAGTGGGAATGGCTTTGCTATGGCATATGCCGTGGTGACAAACTGGTCCCTCTTTCCATGCCTGGGGACACAGTGTGTTGGCAAGATGGAAGGGTGCTCAGCAAACAAGTTTCACAGTACTGATGCAGTTTTGCAGAGTTGGATCTTCTTTTAACATTGATGTAAGAGGAGATTTATAATGCTGTATCCCAAAGGTACCCTTTAAAGCACCAGCTATTTTAACACTGGGGAATGACATAAGCATCTTGAGAGGTTTGCAATATTTCTGTTTTAGTAGTCACTTCATTAAAGACCTAGGAGCTGGAAATCCTTGTAATCAGTCGTATATTGTTCCCAAAGTTTGAATCAAAGCCATGTTACTGACACCTGGCTGGAAGTGGTTTTGCAGATGCTGTTCCAGCTGTAAGTGGTATATTTACAACTCAAACTTAGTGAAGCCAAAGACTGCAGTAATGGCAGAGTGACTTCCAGGCTGGTAACTTGCAGGAAAGCTCTGGTAGAGGTCCTGTTAAACTTTCTACTGCTTGCATTTTTTTCATGGGAGTGGTAGGTGGGAGCTGGTTTTGTGGAGGAATAGAGATGGGAGCAGCCAAAAATAGCAAAAATTAAGTGGGGGGACATGGGAAGCCAAACCAGGGCTTTGGGGCTCTGCCACACATATATAAGATAGTCAGCCTGAAAGCCATAAGGGTAAATACAATTCAAAGGCTAAATGATCCTTCAAAATTCAAGGTCACACAGCATTTGAAATCTCCTACTGGAGACCAGCCTCTTCTCTGTGCTCTTGTAAATCATCAACCATTAACAAGGGAAACAAGCCTATGAACACACATGAAAGTGCCTTAGCTTTGAGAAGAACTGGCATGAGCTCCTGCTCACGTGTGCAGCGGGTGACACTTTGGACATGACAGGCTTACAAGACACTCCCACCTGGCCATACTAGTCCTGGTCCTCACCATCAGTGCTGCCAGCAGAGGGAATGATTCTCCAAGAAAACAACAGACACAGAAAATCATAGATATGATTTTCACCAAGAAATCAAACAGGACGGTGTAAAATGAAACTGCAGACAGTGGGTCTTGTGCTCATTTTCAGGGAGGCAGCTTATCTTTACATCTTCCCTGTAAATGTGACAGTAACTGTAAACTAAAAATAATCCAAGAAACCCAAAGGTGAGAAGAAAAGAGAACACAAGAAAGGCTGCTTCAAGATACAGGTCCATGACCTAAGAGAATTTCTATTGTCATAAAGTAGTTTTTCTCATAAAAGACAGATAAGAACAAATTGTTCAGAAAATAAGAACAAATTGTATTATTTTGAGTCAAGAGCTTCTCCTTGGAGGTGATGATTTGTTTAGTGAGAAGTGGCTTCAGAAACACCATTGAGAACTCTTTTCCCTGATCAAGAGGCTGTGGTGTGAGAATGCAACTGAATTTCCTTTCACTTGGCAAACTAAGCCCAGCAGCACTAGGAAGCTCAGGTTTTTCTGGATTTCTCCAGTTCCAGCCACTCCAATACCATCAGCTCTCTGCCAGACTTTATGAAGGCATTTCTGATTTTTTTCAGAAGTGAAGCAAAGCAGAATTGTAAAACCCACCTGAAATCAGTGCAGCCAAAAGTAATCACCTCCCCAGTTTTGCTTTGAATAACAAGCCTTCATGGGTTAACTGTTACACATTGGTTCACAACATGCACTTGTGTCAGAAAACATTGATGTTAGCAGCTGCATCAGCAAGGTCAGTACCAAAATATCCTTCTGTGCTTTGGGGTTTGGCTGTTCATTTGTTTGTTTTGTTCTTGTTTGTTTGGGGCTTTTTAAAATCCTCATCCTGTTCTAAATAGAGGAGTGATTCCTTCCTTTCTCTGTTTAATTTTGCTTCAGCCTACTGTTCTTTTTTTATTTCAGACGGAAGGAAAACTTCTAGTTTGGGTATAACAGAAGGAAAACACAACTGCACAAACACAGTGTCCAGAAGACAAACCCAGACCTGTTTGTATCTTAGAATCAAAGAATGGCTTGGAAGGCACCTCAGAGATCATGTAGTTCCAACCCCCCTGCAATGGACAGGGCCACTAGACCATGTAGCTCAAAGCACCACCCAGCTTGATCTTGAACACTTCCAGAGATGTTCCAGCACCTCAACACCTTCACAGGGAAGAGTTTCTTCCTGGTATATAATCTATACCTGCTTTCTGTCAGTTTGAAACCATTCCCCCTTGCTCTACCACTCCATGCCCTTGTCCAAAGCCCCTCTTCAGCTGTCTTGTAGCCCCTTTCTGTACTGGATTCTGCATAAGGCTGGAGTATAAAGCTTGAAAGAACAAAACCAAGGAAGTCACCACAACATAAACTACATTGTAATTACCTATAGCTGAACTGACTTGCCCTATAGGTCCCTGATATTGCTGGAGGGGGCAGCAGTTATCTTACAGCAGGTATGAATGTATAGCAATGGCAAGAAGGAAAAATAGTTTGATACAGCAGCAGCCACTGAACGCAATCTGAGGCCACAGGGCTCTACTTTTAAGGAAAATGTATCTTCCCTGCTAGAAAAATGTGCAAACACTTCTTGGATCATCTTCCTATATCAAAATTACTGAGGGAATTAACAGTGTAGTGAAAAGGGTGAGAGCTTCTATAGGTTAACACATAGGATCAGATATTCAACCAAACTCAGTCAATGTTTTAAAAAGGAGATTTCTCTAACCATGACAGATAATTTGATTTACAGTTCTGTGCAGAGAGATGTACTGGGTGGTAAACCCCAGAGCCAGCACCCCAAAGCACAAGAAGGCAGGCCTACTTACAAAGTTATAATCTTGGGCTATTAAGTCTTACTTAAGTCACTACTTGGCTTAAGTTGTTATTGGGTCGTCCTTTCTCTATTTCAAATTAAAGCCATTGTCCCAAGAAATCACAGCACATGCTCGGCGAGTGGTGGTCTTTTTGTAGGCAGGGGGTACCTGAGCTGGGGTGTGGTCTTTACTATTATAGGAGCAAAAGTTCATCACTAGGGCAAGCCCTCACTACAGAACCAGTCAAAGCTGGGGACTTTTTTAGTTCATCATTACACATCTCAGATAAGAAGGGTATTATCCTCCTGAGTTTTTCCCCTTCAAGAACTTAGGCCATCAATTTTCTGTCTTCCACATTCCTGTGGTTATTGCTTCCATTGCTAAACCACTTTGTTCTTTACCTTGTTTGATACTTCACTCCTGTTATTCATCAAGGTGGTGAGAGGAAAGCTAATGCCTTTACAAACAATTTTATGTGTGACAGCATTGGTGTTAACGTCTTTGAAATGGGTCTGAATGTCTACTAATTTTGGGCAGCAGATTTGTTGCAGAGCCCAGACAGTCTGGCTCCTGGGACAGACAAGGGTCTACACAAGCCTGAGTTTCTGAGCTTTGGGTTAAAATAGTAGGTTCAGGGGGGGGGAATATGTGGTAGGTGATTCGGGAAGGCTGTACCTTCCTAGTGCCTCAGCCAAGGGGGAAAGGAAGAGGGCAACATGTGGGCAGAAGTTTAAGATAAAAAGAGGCTGTGCCCTCCAAAACCTCGAGAGAGAAAACCCCGCAGGCACGTGTCCCATTGGACTCTCTCCCTTTATTCGAATAAAGTTGCAAAACTCCTCTGTCTCCTATTTTGAATGTAAACCTCTGGCGCTGGTGGATTTTCCTGACAGTGGGAACCAGTATGGGGGCACCTGTGGGGAATCCCACTTGAGGTTGAGGGTCCACTTGCATTGGTCCAAGAAGCTTAGTCCATCTTTAGACAACACTCAGTTATGTCCATTCATATTTAAGTTATGATAGTGATTGATTTGTGGCCCTTTCAAAAGCCAAGATCATTTGAACAAGGACAAGCTGTAATGAGCCAGAGCAGAAATGAACTGGAGCCACAGACCAGCCGAGCATGGAAAACAAACCGGTGCTGCAAATAAGTTGGAGGCGAAATGAAGCCGGGGAAGGTGAAACCAAATTGGAGTCTAAAACATGCTGGAGGCACGAACAAACTGGATCCATTTATGAGCTGAACCTGAGACAAACTGGGGACAGAAACAAATTACCTGAAGAGGCAAATAAGGTGGAGCGGAAACTAGAGAGAGCCTTCCCCGAGCAGGAGAGCAAACCAATTGGAGTCACAAAGGAACTGGAGCCGCCAGCTCCCCCGCAGCATCTATGGGCGGGCTGAGCCGGGTGGGTGCTGGCGGGGCCGTGCCGAGGGCAGGCAGCAGCAGCATCGTCCTCGGTGCGGGCACCCCGGCGTCTTCCTGGGGGATCCACACATGGAGCGGGTCGTTCGGGCACGAGCTGTTCCCCCGGGTTACAGCAGAGCCAGCGTGGGGCCGAAGGGTTCTTCCTGCCGGCAGTGGCTCTGGAAACGAGCTGGGAGGAGAAACCAGGTGGCAGGAGGGGTCGCCCGGGGGGTTGACCTGCGGCTGCTGCCCCGGGACGGGACCCCCGGGAAGGGCCCCTCAGGCTCCCGCAGCCCCGGGCGGTGGCGCCCCCTGGCGGCCGCGGCGGGGACTGTGTGGAGCGGCGGCACCGGCGCGCACCTG
>VZTR01000977.1:0-10827 GCA_013400775.1 Chaetops frenatus | reverse complement strand
ACCCGGGACATCGCCCTCTGCGGAAATCCCCTTCCTGCGGATGCTGGGCTTGGTGGGACAGCCGTGTGCCTTCCTTCTCCTGAAGCCCCTGGACTTGTGACATCGCATCCCTCTCCCTGGGATCCCCACAGCTCTGATACACCCTTTGTTTGATGGGATGGCTCTTGGCCTTTGTCAGATCCCCAGGGCTGGGACACTCCTTTGCTGTGGGACACCTTTCATTCCTGAGGGGAGCCTGTGGCAACCCCCTTTTTGGGGGGCAGGGCTCAGCGAGAACCCCAGGACCAATGCCCACCCCCCCCACCCCCCACCATTCATGGGATCCACTCTTTCTGGGGATGCTGGGCTTGGCAGGACCCCTGGGACTCTGTTCCCCCAACAGAGGGGTCACTCTGTCTCTGGATGAGGTGAGGTCCTTAACTCAAGGGTCCCCCTTTTCTCTTCCAGGCAAGTGGCCACCCAGTGCCAACTGCTTCAGTCATCCTTGGGGCGCCCGTCCTCCCCACAACTCCCCCAGCTACCTGATGAGCCAGTGTCACTCCAGGATGCGCCAGGGGGTCTTTTCCAGATGCCCCCTGGAGACCCGTTCCCTGAGCGGGTGACAGTAGTCTGGGTGTCAGTGGTGGCCCTAGCCTTTGCCTTGGTTTGTGAACCCCAAGAGAATCTATCATTGGCTGAGATCACCCTGCGGCGCCTGGCTCCCCGCCTGCTCCTCTCCCTGCGCCTCCTCGGCCCCGGTGCTGATGTTCTGCTCCGTCCTGATGCCGCTGATGGCCTCCTGGACCGTCTCCTGCCCCATGGGCAGATGCTTTTTCTCAATGAACGTTTCCTCCAGGCAGTGGACCGGGAGCTGGGCATCAAACCATCCCGCTGAGCTACAGATGACATTCCTGTCCACCACCCCCAGATATGTTTTGGGCATGAGAGATGAGGGATCCAAGATGGTTGACAAGTCTCAGTGGGATGGATGAGAAATATAGGTCAGGAATAAAGAGCAATGAGCCAGCTAAGAGCAGGGTTTTAATCCATTTATCCCCCAGCAACATCATGGGAAAGCTAATAACCATCCCCATAAATCCACCTGGAACTGGGACAGTGCCAAGTTCATGCGCTGTTAGCAGGAGCTGCATTCCTGCACCGCATTCCTGCACTGCTCCACATGGACATGACAGCAAGCAAAGGCTCCATGTGGCCATGAATGGATTCTAAAAGAGGGTACCTGGATTGTGGTTACCCCTGCTGGGCACTGTGGGGCAGGCAGGGTGTCCCCAGCAAGGGAGACATGGCTCTGCGATTGCACCTTGCCGTGAGACATGGGACAGCCAAGGGTGTGCATCCAGCCATGAGGCACTGGGGTCTCCCTGTGGGGAATTAAATCAACGGGGAGCAGGGCACGATGTAGCCGTGTGCCTGGCACAGCGGGGTGGTTGTTCCCAGATGGTGCCACTTGGGGCCAGGGAATCCGTGAGACACCCTGGGAGGTGGTAGGAGCTGGCACCCACCTACTCAGCTCTGCAGGGCGCATTGGGGAGCAGGGAGCAGTTTCGGGGTGCTGGGAAATCCAGGGAGCCAGGACATGGCGCACATGCCTCTTCGGCCAGTGTGGTGGGAACAGGCTGGGCACTGCCAGGCCCTGGAAAGAGTCTGTCATGGGGCCAGACCCTAAAGTGCTTTTCCTTGTAACTGCACCAGTAAAACTGGAGCGCCTCAGGAGGGGTGCTGGGCACTGGGCTTCAGCCATGATGGGTCTCTGGCTGTGCCGGGGGATCTCACTGTGCACTGGAGGTGTGGGACCATTGGAGCCCACTGTGGCATCCCACGCATAAGGGGAAGGGAGCACTGTCTTCACCTTCCCATGTGATAGCAGCTGTCATATACTGCACCTTGAATACAACCAAGAGCCAAAGAGACATTATCCTGGACATTATTCCACAGTGCTAGCATTATTCCACAGTGTTAGCAATTAACTGTTGATGAGAATCAACTGGAATCTGAATGTATGGGCCATTGTTGTATATGCACTGATAGGATTCCAGATGCTGGATTTCAATATCACCTGGTTTATGGCCACAATTTTCTTGCACATCAGCCACATGAATTGGTTCAAATGGGGTAGTTATTTTTATGTGAATTTCCTCTCCACCCTGAGGAGATTCAGGGGGAGTTGAAGGAGATAAAGAATCATCTTTTCCCAATTCTCTGTTGTGGGGATCGCCGTGCATGTTTCCACCCTGGGTAAGTGCTAGACTCTTCCTGGAACTTTGAGATATTGGTCACCATATATGGCACCTCTTTGGTGGCAGTTTGCTGACCCTGACCATCATCTGTGTTGCAGTTTTAATTAGAGATCATAATGTTATTTCCTTATCATCAGATGACAGTGCATATGTTACATGTAATTTTTTGTCAGGGTAACAGACCCATTTACTGTTTTCCAACTCCCTCATTGGATACAAAAGGTCAGTTGTGAGATTGTATTTCTGCAAATGGTCCAGATGCTAAATCCTGCACTAGTGCCTCCTTTCCCAGAGACCCCACTGACCTGGCCTGGGCCAGGCGCCACTTGGCTTCTGCTTCTCCTTGATCTCTTCTTGGAGCAGCAGCAGCACCTGCCCCATTATGGTGGGTTCCTGTACTGCACAACATGCTGGATCACATCATCCAGAATGGAGAAGATCAGCTTATTCAGCCCTTTCCTAAAAGAGGCATCAAAGGAGCACCCAGGAAGGCAGGGAGGGAGGCACTCCCTAATTGCAGCACCCTCAGCAAGGTCCCAGCCAGTCTGGTCCCAAGCCAGGACAAGCAGGGACACTGCAGGACAACACAGTGCTCATGGAGCAGTGGGGGGAGGGAGGCAGGGCCCACTCAAAAACTGTCCCAGGCCCCAGCTGCTGGCACTCTGAACCTCCCTCACATCCTCTGCTCTCTAGCGGAGCTGGCTCTTGTTAACCATTACAGCTTGGGCGTGGCGGGCGTGGCAGGAGGGCAGAGGTGCCGGGGCTCCTGGGCACCAGAGCACATGGCATCCTGAGAGGTACGGCTGCACCAGTGATGGGTGCCCTAGGTGGTAGAGCTGTCCCTGCAGCTCCACAACCCCGTGGTACTCATTAAAGGGTCTGTAGCTGGCGGAGAAGTGCAGACAGGTGGGAGGAGAGATGATGCTGGGCTCCATTCCCGACGCCTCACTGCTTGGGCTTAGTGCATGGCCAGCATCCATGTTATCAGGGTGGCATCCTGCCAGGGATTAGGGCATGCCTGTGTGGCACTGGTAATACCTCTACCACATGTGATCCGGGCTGGACTTTGCCTGATGGAGCACTGCCCCGGCCACAGTCCTGCCACAGGATCCAGTACTGCCCCAGGCAGAGTCCTGGCACAGCAGCCATCCAGTCCCGAGGTTGTGGAGCTGCCAGCAAGGAAGACAGCCAGTGCTGCGTGGACCCGCTGTCAGCCATGGAGCAGGAAAATGTAATCAGGCAGGAGCTGGAAAACCTCCATGGCATACCCCTCTACAAGAGCTTCATCGAGGGCTGGTCACAGGTGAAGGCTTTCCAAGCCCATCCAGATGACCTGCTCATCTCCACATACCCCAAATCGGGTGAGTGGTCCTGGGGAAGAGTGCAGGGAGGATGGGGTAACACCAGCCTTTGCAACGCTGTCCCTGTGCTGCAGGCACAACGTGGCTGAGCGAGATCATGGACATGATCTACCACGATGGGGATGTGGAGAAGTGCCGACGGGATGCCATCTACAACCGTGTGCCCTTCCTGGAAATGGCGGTCCCCAAGGTTCCGAGTGGTGAGCTTCCCCTGCCTGGCTGCCTGGCTTGGGTGGAGAGGGAACAGAGCCAGCGTGGGGGTGAGGGTGCTGCGGCTCACACCTCTAAGTCCCCTGTGCCACAGGCATTGAACAGCTGGAGAACACCCCATCCCCGCGGCTGGTGAAGACCCATCTCCCGGTTCAGCTCCTCCCGACTTCCTTCTGGGAGAAGGACTGCAAGGTAACATGGCAGGTGCCCCCTGTCTCTCTCCCAGTCTGGGTTTATGCGGAGGAGGCACCACTCTGTAGCTCCCAAACACTTCCCTGGCTCTCTCTCTCCAGATTATCTACATGGCCCGCAACCCCAAGGATGTTGTCATCTCCTACTACTACTTCCACCAGATGGCCAAGATACACCCTGACCCTGGCACGAAGGCTGAGTTCTTGGAGAACTTCATGGCTGGCAAAGGTTGGGGCTGAGTCACAGGATGCCCACCCTGAAATGACAGTGGGAAGGACATCCCCACTGCCCCACTTTTCAGCTAATCCCTTGACCATATCCCACAGTGGCCTACGGGTCCTGGTATGACCATGTGTGCGGATGGTGGGAGAAGAAGCAGAAGATGCTCTACCTCTTCTATGAGGACATGAAGAAGGTGAGGGTGGGATGGAGGGGAAGGAGCCCTGGTTGCCCCCCCAGCTTTTTGGCAGCCTTCTCATGTCAACTACCCTGCAGGACCCATGGTGGGAGGTGCAGAAGATCTTGGAGTTCCTGGGCAAGGAGTTGGCAGAGGAAACAGTGGAAAGGATCCTGCACTACACCTCCTTCCAGGAGATGAAGAAGAATCCTGCTGCTAACTATGAGACCATGCTCCCCACCCTGATGGATCACAGCCTCTCCCCCTTCCTCCGGAAAGGTGGGGTTTGGCCAGTGGTGGAGGATTTGGGAGGGAAGTCTCTGGATTGTATTTCAGCCTCCACCTGGGGCTGCAAATATTTCATGTGTGTGAGGATTTACCCCACTTATTCTCTTGCCCCCAGGGATCTCTGGAGACTGGAAGGACCACTTCACTGTGGCCCAGAACGAGCGCTTCGACCAGCACTACCAGGAGTGCATGGCAGGCTCTGACCTCCACTTCCAGATGGAAGTGTGAGGGGCTCATCCCCCTTCCCAGGAAGACTAGGCTTCTCCTTGCTCTCCCAGTGGGCAGGGTGGAACCAGACGGAGATTCTTGCACTAATTCACTTTACGCCCTGCAATAAATTGTTATAAATGGAGGTTGAGTCATTGCCTGCAGGGAAAATGAGGGTGGGGGGTGAGCCTCCTGAATTCTAGGCAGTGTCCAGGAATTCATGGTCATCAGGAGAGAGGGTGGAGAGAGTGGATTTCTAGCTAGTGGTGGTCAGGGATCACCAGGAGTGGGCAGCCTCCCAGAAACCACCACTGACCCCTGTCAACTTGGGCTGCCCCAGCCTGCCAAGGTGCCTGGAGGGAACAATGATCGGTGACTAGTGGAAAATCCCTAGAGTAACAGCAAATGCAGTGCTGCCGCAGCCCTTGCGTGCACAGGACCTTTCATGCCTCTGGGTTGTGGCAAGTTTCTTGACAGAGCGGGCAGTGGTGAGGCTCTCCTTGTCCCAGCTGGAGCTTGGCAACCCATGGTCTGTGGAACAAAGGTGAAGGGAAACAGCTCCCTGATGGCATAGGGCCAGGCTCAGCAACATCACTGTCCTTGCTGGATAGAGAACACACCCTGCAACCTGCAAACTGGCTGCACCATGCCCTTGCTCTGGGACACCTGGAGCAAACCGGTCCCTGTCCCTCTGGGGGCAAGGAGTGTGTGCTTTGGAGCCCCAAATTCCCCATTTATGCCCCATTTCTGACCGGTTCTTGAGTTTCCAAGATTGCAGCTTTTTGCTGAGAGCCTCATGGGTTTGTTCCATCTCCAAGGAGATGCAGCCTGGATCTGACTGCTAAAGAGCAGCAGTGCTATGCGGGGACCTGCCTCACAGAAAGAAATCATTTCCACACATTCATTTAAATGCCACTGGAGATGTCTTCCACTGGAAGATGTGCTTCCTCAGCTCCTGGCTTTGCCTGTCCTGTTTGCACATGCAGCCAATTTTGCTGGCATATGGACAGCAAAACACCTGAATGCCTGCCTTGGCATGCCTCATCTCACCGGGAACTTGGCCCTGGAGACAAATCAGGGACGTTTGTCTCCAGGCTGCCAACAGCTGAGCTGCTGGCCCTGCCCAGCTGCCATCTCTCCTGCCCTTTCCACTCCCTCCCGGCTCGGAGATCTCCTGCGGGAACATGACATTTCTCCACCATCGGTACCTTTAAACACTTTTCCCAGGAGCACTTGTGCTTTGCAACCCCGCAAACTTTGGACCCGTATTTGAGTGGAGTAGGGGTACGACCAAAGCCTGAACCCCACATCCCGCTCGCAAGCCCCACGTCGGTGTGAGGAGTTGGGGACGTCCACGCAGGTGACTCTTGGATCAGGCTGATGTTCAATCCCCCGGGATGTGGGTTGGGATTTCCTTCCTGTGTTTGCTTCTGCGGGTGGAGGGGGAAGCTGTGATTTCCACTCCCGCTGCCCGTGCGCGTCCCGACGGGTGCTGAGCACGGCACAGCTCATCACAGGCATCGGGGGACCGTCCCCATCCCCGCTCGCCCCTTCCCTGCACTCCTGCCAGCGCAGCACCGGGACCGGGTCTCTCCAGGCTCCTGTCCCAGCGGTGTCCCCCGCCTCCCTGCGCCTCCATCTTCCACGCAGGGGAAGGAAATTAACAAATCCCGCCCCGTAAGCGGCGGGCAAAGCTTTGCCTCCTCCCTGCCAGAGCACCCGGAAAAGAGGCAAGTAACCGGGGGGTTTTGGCCACGGTCGTTTAGGGGTGCCCTGGCCTCCTAAGCGGAGGGCCTGCGCAGGGGGTGCGTACGGGGGCACCATGCCCCCCCAAGCCCCCGGGAGATGGAAGCAAGACACCAAGCCTGTCTCCAAAAATCACAGCGTGGGGGTTTTGCAGCTGGCGTGTCCAGCGTTTTTATCCTGGGTGGTGGGTGGAAAAGCTTCCTAGAGAGAGAGTCCTGTAAGTCCTGCTCCTCGTTCCTGTCTCTGTCAAACCCTCACTCAAGCCCCCTGACAGCAAGGCTTCTCGTGCTGTCGTTCAACTGAGAGATGGGGAGGAAAAAGCAAAGAGAAAGCAGCCTTCGACTCCAGCCAGGAATGCCCCTGAGAACTTTTACACCCAGGAACTGTGCTGCCAGCTCGGTATGGGCAGCTGCCCACTGCCTGTCTGACCTGAGCCCTCCCAGAGCTGCCTGTGCCCTTCCACTCTCCCTGCACTGCCACCTGGGCCCCGAAATTCCCACAGAAGACAGGTGCCACCTCCTGCCATGCCAGCAAGCAGGGCATAGCTTCCTTCCTATGGCCAGGATGGCTGGGTTCAGCAGGGATCTTGGGGCCCCCAGGGAAGGAGGTGGCCCCACGATGCTCCTTGCTGCCAGCCAGCCCTGCCACATGTCCCTGTCCCCAGCAGGATGGCCGATTCGGACAGCTACCTGTGGCAGCCCTGGCGCACTGTGCATGGCATCCCCATGGTCAGCGCCTTTGCCCTCAACTGGGAGTGGATTGACAGGTTCCAGGCCTGCCCCAAGGACATCGTGGTGGTCACCTTCCCCAAGTCTGGTGAGCATCCCCAGGCACCAGAGAGGGGACAGGCTCAGGAAGGGAGGTGCCAACCTGTAGATGCCTGGGCTGGGACTGGGGGCACGCCAGAAGGCAGCACTGGTAGATGGTGACTCTCTGGTGCCTAAGATGGGGCTCCAGTGGGAATGGCCTCAGCTGGACACCCGACCTTTCCCCACCAGGCACCACCTGGGTCAGCGAGATCGTGGACATGGTCCTGAAAGGTGGTGACCTGGAAAAATGCAAGCAGGATGACATTGTGAACCGGGTGCCCATGATGGAGTTTGCTGCTCCTGGGAAGTTGCCAGCAGGTAGCAGGGTGGCAGAGGGTGATGGGTGGCAGTGTGTGCTGGATGGGGAGAGGATTGTTTTTGAATGGGAGGGCATTGCAGTGGGATCACTGCTGGGGGAAATCCTTCCAGGCACAGACCAGCTGGAGGACATGCCATCCCCTCGCATCATCAAGACCCAAATCCTTCTGGGAAAACCGCTGCAAGGTAAGAGGTTGGAATGAACACGCTTGGAGGGATCTAGAAGACATAAGGGGGCTGCCTGCCCCGTTGGGACGGTACAAGTCCCCACATGCCACCAAGCTTTCTGCAGATGATCTATGTGGGGCGCAACGCCAAGGATGTGGCTGTCTCCTACTACCACTTTGACCTGATGAACAAGTTCCACCCACACCCTGGGACATGGGCCCAATACCTGGAGGAGTTCATGGCTGGCAGAGGTGGGGCAGGGCACCCCTGGGTATGTGCAGAAGAGACTGTGAAGGACTGTCACCCACTGGCTGCTCTCCCCATGCAGTGGCGTATGGTTCCTGGTACAACCACGTCAAGGGCTACTGGGAGCGCAGGAAGGATCACCCCATTCTCTACCTCTTCTATGAGGACTTGAAGGAGGTGATGGAGTGGGGTGGACGGTGGCGTGGGGTCCGGGGGTGGCAGGAGGGGTGAGGGTTGGCCTGTGTCGCACAGGACCTCCGCCGGGAGATTGGCAAAGTGGCCCAGTTCCTGGGGCGGGAGCTGTCGGAGGCAGCGCTGGACACCATCACCCGACACACGTCCTTCGAGGCCATGCGGGACAACCCTGCCACCAACTACAGCAAGGTGCCCTCCGACCTGATGGACCACGGCGTGTCCCCCTTCATGCGCAAAGGTGAGCGGCTGCAGGGGGCCTCTGGTGCACTGTCCCCCCGGCTCCTGCTGAGCCCTGTCTCGCCCGGCCACAGGCACCACCGGAGACTGGAAGAACCACTTCACTGTGGCCCAGAACGAGCGCTTTGACGAGGACTATGCACAGAAGATGTCAGGCACCGACCTGAGCTTCCGCACTCAGATCTGAGGGGATGCCTCTGGATGCCCCCCAGATCCGCCCTGTGCTGTGATGGCACTGCTGCCGTTCCTTCCTCTCCCCTGGGACTGCTGGAGAGAAATAAAATGTGCTCCCTGACCCTGCAATGGGGTGCTCACTGCCCTGAGCCTGTGCTGATTCCAACCCAGATGTTCCCCCCAGGGTCTGCTGTCCTCTTCTTGGGTTGGGGACAAGCAGGTGTCACCCCTCAGCCACTCTGGTGGGACAATTGCCAGCAGCAGCTGATGGGATCGCAGAGGGTTTTGACAAAACTTCATGTGGGGATGGTGTTGGGTGGGTGTGGGCAGTGAGAGTTGTCCTCCCCACCCTCACACAGTGGGATGTGACCTGGGACCTGTGGGGGAGAGCAGGACTGGTGGGGCTGGAGATGTCCACTGTGGCCCTGCCTGCAGGCCAGTGGCTGCTGGTTTCTCCCTGCTCTTGCTCCTCCCTCCCTGCAGCCACTGGGCTGGCAAACATTACTGCCCTCCGTGCCCTGCCTCTTTCCTTCTCCTTCCCACAATAACCGCTGCGAGGCCCCGAGTCTCCTTGTTCTCACTGTCACCCTCCTGGTGTCACCGTCCCGGCGTCACTCTCCCGGCACAGAGCAGCAGCAGGTCTTAGGTGAGACGGGTGTCCTGGGGTGCCCTGTGGGTGCTCTGCTCATGCTCAGCTGCACAGAGCTGCATGCTGCATGGTCCAGGGTGGTGGGTTTGGGGCGTTTTGGGTTTGTGTGCAATCAGCACCCCTAAACCTTCCCCTGAGCTGTGGTCTCCTGCAATAACCCCAGGGACCCAGTTCCCTGCTCCCCTGGGGTTCAGAGGCAATGGTAGAGTTGTTATTCTAGTCTCGTCCCCTAGTTCTGGGTGTTGTCAGCACACTGTGGGCACCCCTGCCCTTGCCAGGGCTCTGAGCGTGCTCTTGTTCCCACAGTTGAGACCCCTGTTCCCAGCAGTGTTTGCAGTGATGGCTGCAGTGACCTCTGATCGGAGCTCTGGTGCTATCACTGCTGCTCCCTGAGCAGGCACAGTGCCAGGTGACCGGGCTGCCCTGGCTGCTGGCTGCCCTGAGAGCGTGCGGGGGCGGGGGGGCCTCCCCTCATCAGCCAGCCCTGCCACGTGTCCCTGTCCCCAGCAGGATGGCTGATCCGGACCCCTATCTGCGTCAGCCCTGGCTCACAGTGCATGGCATCCCCATGGTCAATGCCTTCGCCCACAACTGGGAACGGGTTGACACCTTCCAGAGCCGCCCCAAGGACGTTGCGGTGGTCACCTTCCCCAAATCTGGTGAGCATCCCCAAGGCAATCAGATGTGCTGGTACTGGGTGGGCAAGTGTGTTGTTCAGCTGAGACCCACTGCCTGTGGACATGCAGCATATTTGGGGGCTGTCAGGACAGTTGTGTGGGATTTCCCTTTTCCCCCATGGCATCTGGTTGAAGTCTGAGGGATTGTCATTGCTGAGACACCCAATGCTTCCCTGGCTGCTCCCCTTGATGGTTTCCTTTCCCCAGGCACCACCTGGGTCAGTGAGATTGTGGACATGATCCTGCAAGGCGGGGATCCTGAGAAGTGCAAGCGGGACATTATCAGCAAGAGGGTGCCCATGTTGGAGTTCTCTGCTCCTGGGAAGATGGCAGCAGGTAGTGAGGTGCAGGGGCACCCCACAGGGGCTGAGTCCCAAGGGTCTTTGCTAAGAGCCCACTGAGGAAGTGCTTTGGGATCCCACAGGAACAGACCTGCTGGCCACTATGCCCTCACCCCGTGTGGTGAAGTCTCACCTGCCGGCACATATCCTGCCCAAATCCTTCTGGGAAAACCGCTGCAAGGTAATCCCCAGCACTGGTCTCTGCCCTGGGGGCATTGCAACTCCCCTGTTCCCCTGAGGCAGGACTCCCCACTGCTCCCTCCAGTATCCTCAGTGGTCATGGGAGTTCCAGGAGCTGGAGCATCCTCCCTGTTGGCAGTCCTGGGGCTGCCCCTCATACCTCCATGGCCAATCTGCAGATGATCTATGTGGGGC